>CAUYPK010048794.1:0-47560 GCA_963574355.1 Loris lydekkerianus | reverse complement strand
GAACAGGTGCTCAACCTGGGGATTAAATAGAAAAATGAGGGGGCAAATGTATACCTTTAAAATTTCCAATATGCCCTTGAGTTTGTTAAACTTCAGTGTTAACCTCTTCCTACTTCCTGGTGTTTTTTTTAGATCTAGACTTAATTCTCCTGACAACAGTTGCCTTGTTTGGACAGAGTCCTACCTAAATAGCAGAATGCATGAACAGTTAGCTCTGGATAAAAAGGAACCAACCGGGGAAGAAATAGAGCTACATACGGACTAATTAAAGATGGCAAGTCTGAATCGGAGGTGGAAATCTGCATTTTATATTTTTGAGATATGCAAATGTATTTTAAGATGTCTATATTTCAAGGATACTAATGTTGATGACTCAGATTTTTGTAGTGAACTTCTTCAGTGAATAGATTAAAATGACATGCTATTGGCAATTCTATTGTTTCTAAGTAAATGGATCCTTCTAAAATACTTGGAGGAGCTAGAAATAGTTTGGCTGAATATTTAGCCACAGAAGATAACTTCTCTTTATAAGATGGTTCTGTTCATCAGCAGAGGACGCATGCCCTTTCAGAGAAGGCGGCAGAAGGCCATGACCAGTGCAGGCTGCTGCCCCAGGGAATGAACCTCCTCCTATACCCTGGCACCAGGACCCTTTGGTTTTTTACTATGAACCAGGCTGAAAGTGGCTTCAAGGCATCTGAAGTCACTTTTAAGGCATCTGAAGTCACTTTCAAGGCTGCTCTTTGCTCTAAAAATAGATTATGGTGCAATAACCCCAAAGGTGTGTGGTGCCATGATGCTTTAGAGAAGTATGTGGTCTTGCTCGGGTGTGAACCAGTTTTTCTAAACAATGTTCTCTAAGTCTGGTTTAGCTCCCAACTTCTTAAATACCTATCAGGGTCACCGATTTTAATGGACCCTTTTCGGGGGCACATCTTTCCACAGGAAACCCAGTTTTAGACTCAGTTCCTCCAATGCATTTGGAAAGTGTCCCTACCTGCCAGCCCTGGCCCAACTCACAACGCAGACAGACACCATGTATTTATTTCTAATATTAGGATCTGAATCATGTTCCATTTTAAAGAGCTTTATCATGTGCATCAAAGAAACAGAACTTCTTTGTTTAAAATCTAAAAGTAGATGGACAATAAGATCTGCCTGTATTAAAATTTTCAAAAAGGGAAATTGACAGGTCTTCTGAAATGACCTCTGCTCAAGGCAATCATAGTGGGGAGCTGTGAGCACCAGCCAAACCCCCTCCCGTGTGCTGGCTGCTCTGGATCCCAGCTGCCACTGGGGGCTAGGAAGAGAACAGTGTCCGAGAAACTGGTCTTGTGAAACGAAACCTTCGAGGTGACCACGTGCCAAGGGGTTATTGTCCTTGGACCGGCAACCAGGACATCTCCAGAGAGCTCGCTGGAAATGTAGGCACTCGGGCCCCACCCTGATGCACAAAATCAGATGGTGTCTGCTGGTAACTCCTAGGCACATTAAGGTTTGAGCACTGGATAGGGAAATTGGTCATCTCAAGACCATGGAACATTATTTATTTATCAGCACATTTGGTTCATTCCGATCTTAAGGGGAGGGAGGAATTTTATTTCATCTAGGGATGCAAAGGTGAAAACAAAGAGGCAGGGGCTGTTCTTATGGGTTCTGCCAAAACCCAAGCTAAGTAATCGCCTCTTAATTCTAAAAGCAGCAATAAAACACAGTATTTGAATAATGCTTCTTTCTTGGCAAAGGATTTTTAATGTACATTATCTTTATTGACTGGTGACCGCAGTACTATTAGAAAACGACATATAATTACTATTTTAATCTTGTTATCAGTTACCGGATTTTCTGTCTCCCTCTGATCAATGTTGTTTCTTAGTTCCCCAAACCTGATGTGTCCTCGGATTTGCTGATTAGACCCAATGTGATGAATCAGGATGTCATATCCGTCCCCTGTCATCCATTCAGCCTGCTGCTCTGCAGATAAGGGAGTGGCCCAAAACTCAAGCAGAAAAGAAACGACAGATCCTTTGGAATATATTTATTTGCATTTCCTGTCGGTTAGACAGTGCAAATTCAAACATCTTCCAGCCTTCCTGAAGTTTAACCTTGAGAAGAAATCATTTCAACAAAGAAAAAATTTCTATTGTCCGTAGTTCTGATGATTATTTTTCCTCCCATTAAGAAGAGTCACTTTTAGTGGTTCCTCATGACTCTGTCTTCTGTGAGGAAAATATTAATGTCCTTGCCTTTTCTGTAAATTGCAAAACTCGGTGGACAACTTTCCTGAATGAAAATAAGCCAAATTTCTGCAGGATTTATATCTTTCTCTTGTACCTATTTATGTATTGTTGTATGTATTTTGGCACTTCCTTAAAAAAAATGGCTGACTTTTGAGCACACACAAGCTTGCCATAAATATCTATTTCAGCTGAAGTGAAAGACTGGGATATTATGTCATTTTCTCTACTACATGGAGGCCACATTAGTCTTTCTTAAAAAAGGGAACTCCACATATTTGAGACAAATTTTGCTCTACCCTGAATGATATGTGTGCTTTTTATGTTTATGAAACCACCATCCAGCAAAAAACAGCAGCCTAATATTTTGACATGAAGGTCATTTGAAAGTTTTACTGCCTGCAAGTGTGATCCATTTGGTTGACTAAAAGCTCTCTAGGGCTCTCTAAGAAGCCCCAGCCTGCTCAACTTTATCAGGCTGGCATTTCTGCCCCTCCCTCTTCCCCTCCTCCCACCAGACTAATTATCAGCTCATTAAGACTGTCCTAATGAATGATGTTACAGCATCAGGAAGGGGACTGATGTCAGTGCAGGGGCAGGGGAAAGGCATTGGGAGCAGAGCAGAGGGCCACAGAGCCTGGTGTGAGCCGAGCGGACACCCTCCCACACCAACATCATACAGATCTCGGGGCCATGGAGCTCACATTGGTGTGAACACGCTCTTGGAAGAAGCTGGCTGCCCAACACTCCTGGGCTTCACAGACACAAATTCTCCCAAGGTGATGCACATTTGGTCAGGTGTCCAAGCGTGGCTAGACAAGGCAGCAGGAAGGAAAGGGGCTCAGGGAAGGTTGGAGCTGACAGGATGTGCATTTTTTGCAGAGGTGCCCAAACACCAAGGGGGTAGGGGTGGGAACACAACCTGTCTCTGGATCTTTAAAACACATGCACACACAACTGTGCCTTTACTACTTGCTTTTATTACTCATCTCAGATGTTCCAGCAAACAAAATAAGAATACCCCTGTTTTTCTTCAACCTTCAGGACAACCAGAATTCACGACTGCCCTAAATACAAAGCTGGCCTTTTATGCTTCGCTCGTCCCCAGCCTGGCATTAACAATGACAAAATGACACAGACCGCAGCTCCAAACTAAATCAGGTCCAACCACCAAGTTGAAAAACTGAATTACTGAAGAGCAAAGTGCAGCGATACATTTGAAAATGCCAGATGTATCTTAAAGGGCTTGTTGCTTATTTTTCTTCTGCATTTAGGATTGTGTCAGAGATATTGATCATAAGGGTATTATTTTCTTATTTCAATAATAGCCTACATCTCAAGCCTCCTATTTACTAAGCTTCAAGAAAAGAAACACCAACCTCATAAAATCACATGACAAGCACCTGACAGTTTTGTTTTTTTCTTTGCTTATAATTATACTGATGTCATTTTTCTTTATATAACCTTCCAAAGCAAGAGGCAGCCAAGCCAACTGAGCAGCCACACGCGGGGCCACTTCAGCCTCTAATGAGAGACAATCACCCCAGAGCTGGAAGTACAGAGCTAATTAATTATCATATTTGGCAAAGAATCTTCTGTAGCTGAATAGATAACAGAAATGATGAACATCTCTCTGTCTATGGACTTCTGAACTATTGGGGAGGGGGTTAAATGATGCTTTTCTGAGACAACACCATGACAAAAATTCACATTAGGGAAAATTGGTTAATTTCCCCAGTAATGTCTCTCTTGATGGATTCATTACCTCTAAGCAAGTGTAAATCTATACAGAGCTATGAGTTGACATTTCCGTGCAGATCCCTGATAATTTTAAGCAACAAAGGTACTTTTAATCATGTCTGTGGGCAGCTTGGAAGAGAAGAGCCCTGCGGATTAAACACTGTCGGCTACAAGACATCTCATTTATAAACCCTCAGCTTTCTCCATGAGGGTTCTCTGATGAACTCCATGAAGAGATTTTTAATAATATATGTGACTTCTTCAATCTTTCCATTTATTTTGCTTTTTTAACAGCCTACACAAATTAAGCATTTATAGACTGGTGATAGAAGAAACAAACTTTACACGTGGGGAGGGATGTGTCCCAATGTGGGGTCAAGAGAGGACAGGAACATAAAAATAGACCAGCCTGCAAACTCACCACTTCAGCCACACATCAGCTCATCAACATATGGTACTGGAAGAACTGCTTTTCCTCGAAATATCGAAATGATAAGCAGACAGCCAACCACATGCTTAAAAGAGTTTTAGTATAGCCCTTCCAAAGAGATTGGGAAATCATCCCTCAACCACCTACCAAACTACCTGTCAGATTCCAGCAAATTGAGGAGTCACTCGATTCTCACATCTGCCTAAGGTGTGGGCCTGGTTACCACTGAACAGGTGGCTTAGCTGAGTCCTTGCACTGCCTGAGGTTACACTGCTGAGCGCTAAGGGGAATTCTCAGACAATGGCCACCTAGTGTTGGGGCCATTTTACATGTTTATTTCACCGCGATAAGAACAGTTGTGTGATACTGTACCCCGATGCTGAGCAGCAGATCTCTAGAGAGTCACCTGGCTTGACTGAAATTTTATGCCTGTTGATTAGCAAATCCCCGTCCTCCACCCCTGGCATCCACCATTTCCCATCTTTGATTCTATGAACTGGACTGTTGTAGATCCCTCAGATGAGTAGACTTATGTATCATCCATCGTCTTTCTGTGACCGGCTTAGTTCACTTAGAATAATGTCCTCAAGGTTCTTCCACGCTGCTGCACATTATGGAATTCTTTTTATTTTTGAAGATGAATAATATTCCAGTGCATGTGCATGTACACAATTTCTTCGTCCATTCATCTGTCTGTCAGTGGACATTTAGGTTGCTTCCACATCTTGTCTATTTGTAAGTAATGCTGCAATGAACACAGCTAATATCTCTTCAAGATACTGATTTCTTTTGTATAAACACTAGAAGTGAGATTGCTATTTTTAACAGGATGGAAACTCTATACCACTTTCCACAGCTGCGGCACCATTTTGCATCCACCACCAGAGCACAAAGGACCCAATTTCTCCACATCCTGGATAGCTCCTTGTCACTGTCTCCTGGGATCAGACCACAGAAGCCCTGTCTGGCTCTGCCATCAGCTTACATACCAGACTGAGAGATTTCCCACCCCGGGACCATGCGCTGCATTGAGTGTGGTTGTGCTGGGCCCGCCAGTGAAGCAAGTCGGATGACCCAAAGACCGGCACTGATCGGTGCCTCCCAGCCTGTCCCCTCCTCCCCTGTTACACTGCAGACCCCCAAGCGTGCATCTTCTGCACCTGGAAGAGGCCACAGAGCCGGACACGCCCCGCGTTGTTGGCTAAACAGAATTTCTGCCCGCGAGCTGGGCCTCACCAGCTCCTTGGGACAGGGGACAGGGCCCCGCACGCCCTCCCGCTGAACAGATTCACCTTTCTGCACCAGGACCGCCTTTCCAGTCCTTCTGAAGAGACATAAAGAACAGGGAGGGAAGAATGGGTGCAAACAGCAACTACAGGACGCCCAGCCAGCCCTCAAATCCTGGAAACGCTCCTGCCCAGTCGCCCATTATCATCCACACGTGCTGCCAATTACACACACACAGACACCACAAGAAGGCAAGACGGGTCGAGTATTATGAGTTCTACCACAGTGTCCTATTTTGTTTTGTTTTTGCATTTTAAATTTTGTTTTGTCCTTTGAAGTATTTGGCAGCCGACAGAGTTAATGGGAGTCATTCCAGAATCATTTGGTGGAAATAGATGCCTTCCATGTCGAATGCTTGTTCATCCTTGGCTGGTTTGTATCGACTCACAACACAACATATTTTCTACTGACATGGGAGCCTCCAAGGAAAATAAAAGAAATGGTAATATGCATTATTGTTTCACTCTTAATAGCTACTGGTAAATAATAGAACATTATCTCTATTCTGGTCCACTGTGCCGAAAATAGTTGCTTTGGAGCAAAACAGAAGTTTGGCATCAGAAAAACTACTCTGGAAGATTCCTTTATTAAAGGGTTGTTCACTCCAAAAATGGCAGAGCAGGGCCCCAAGTAGGTCAGAATATAAAGGGTTCCAACATTGTAACAAGTACCACCTGTAAGGAAAAGAAGACCACGGGCCAGGAAGAAGACTGTTCCCCTCCCTGCGACATCCAGGGCCTCATTCCCAGACCCAGGCACATGTTAGGCTACAGGGCAAATTGAGGTGGCAGGTAGAATTAAGGTTGCCAGTCAGCTGACTTTAGGCAGGGAGATTTTCCTGGCTCACCCAGGTGGGCCAGCGTAACCAGAGATTTCTTAGCATGGAAGCCCAAGGCAGGAGAGTAGGTGAGAGACCTGTGATGTGTTGTGGGAAGGGCTCAACCTGCTGTTGCTGATTTTGAAGGTAGAGGAAACTCCATGAGCCAAGAAGCTGGGCAGCCCCAGAAGCTGGAGAAGATAAGAGAACGGATTCTCCCCAGAGCCTCTGGCAGGAGCCAGCCCTGTGAACCTTGGGGTTAGCCCTGTGAACCCACGTTGGACTTCTCACTTCTCACTCAGGACTACTGAGACAATTCATTCATTTGTGGCAATTTGTTACAGCATCATTAGGAAACTAATACAGAAGGAGAAAGAGAAGAATTACTACTAATTGAGCACTTAATTTGCCAAACCCCTAAGCATTGAACCTGCACTTTTCCGCCTAATCCTCACAGCCCTCCCCCAAGATAGACACTGGTCTTATTCCCATTCGATGAGGAAACTAAAGCTCGGCATGTCTGAAAGGGCTGATGTCAGAGCTGCTGCTCCAGAGCTCCCATGGTCTTGCTGTGGTAAAGAATAAACAATGTAATGTGCTTTTGGAGTTAAGGCACCCGGTTAAGCAGAGCCATCAATATTATTTCAATATTTAAATTTCATAAGTGAATTGAGAGCCCCATGAGCACATCTCTGAGTTATTAAAAAGCCACACCAACTGCCCCAACCATGAGGTACTGGACATTTCCTAGAGGAGCTGTGGAATAACCTCACGTGCAGCGCTTACCATGCACTTCTCCAACAGTGCTGACGACCCAAATTTGACATTTATAATGGCCCAAGAAAAGGGCCTCCCTAATGACCCATATCACTACATGTCATAGAAATCAAAGGTTATACTGTAAACAGAAATGCTGCCTCTGATGTGAAGCCAGGTGACTCCTTCCCACAGAGTCACGAGAGCACAGGAAGGCAGGGATGCAAGTCCCAGCAGAGTCTGTGCAGGGCGGAACACCCAGGCAGTTTGGCCTATGCTAGGATGACATAGCGGATTCTGCACAAAGAAGCATCTTTTTAAGTATACTGTTCAAAAACTCCTTCAGAAAGAAAATTGCCAGCACATGTCACTGGGGTAGCTTTGTTCTTTCATGACTATAAAGCATGAGAGTTCCACACTAGCAGGGCAGAGAAAGCAGCTTTCCCACAAGGATGCGTGCCCCCCTTCTGCAGGGTTGGACAGTGAACACTCAAGCAAGGACAGTGAACACTCAAGCAAGGACCACGTCCAGCTCCTCTCACATCTAGATGGAGCCACGTTCTTAGCCAAAGTCACCTGTGTTTTTGTGGGCTGAATTAAGAGAAGAATGTGTCTTCACCACCATTTTTGCCCTTCACAATGAACTTGGGAGCCTCTTAGAGGAGATTATGGAGCAGAAATATGGAAGGAGCTTGATCCCTGAATCACTGTGTGGAAGACTGTGGATTTGACAAACTTGCTAAGCCACTGAAATTTCAGGGTTTATCTGTTACAGCTAGTAGCCTTAGCAATACTAAAACATACATTCAGAAGGTTAAGAGGGGTCTGCCTATGGCATTTTGGCTTTGGCAGCAGCAGCTGTTAAGCACCTAGAAAGGAAAGTTGGAAGTCATTTCCATGCATGGTGTGTAGCAATATAGTATTCTTTACAATAGTTCCTCATAGGCCTTTCACCAAAGTTATTAAGGTCACCAGCCTTTAAAGCTCAAAGTTGTGTCTGTTGGCTTGGAATTGATTCTGATAGAGAAAAGACTGTAAAGGCACATGTTATTTGCCTCAACCTCAGAATCAATCAATATTGATTTCACAGGACCTTTTCAGGGGAAGCACATCTTGTTCATAGAAGATACCATCTGAAAACAGCTCAAAATGCTCCTAATTCCAAGCTAAAATTGTGTCACAAAAAATACAGTTATTCTGGTATTATTTGCAATGTATAGATTGGGAGAAAATAATAATTCTTCAATGGGTCTTTGTATACGCACCTGCTGAGTTTTAGAATAGTGTGTGTGTGTGTGTGTGTGTGTGTGTGTGTGTGTGTGTGGTGGGGGTGGATAGGCGGGGAACTTCTTGGGAGTTCTCAATGCACCAAAACACCCTTGAGCAAGTAGTTAGGCTCAAAAGATAATGTGGGTAATCAAAGGTGGCCTGAAGCACCTGTCACAAGCAATCCAAGCTTGGGCCTTTAACAGTCTGAACAGCCTGGGTGAACTCCACTCAGCCTTCCTGCCCCTGGAGGCCTTGTTCCCCAAAGTAAATGCCCCCTCCCTTACATGAAGAATGCCCCTCCCTTGGGGGGATGTTTTCATCTGGTCGCTTCAGTGTCAACACACCCATGGTCCTGCTGCCACCTCCAATGCAGTACAGAGCAGCTTCGTCCTGGCTGTGCTGAGGTCTCACCTCCACAGCTTCCTTACACCATGGGGACTATGAGGGAGTTGGGAAGTTCTCCCGAAAAGGCCTCCATGACCCAGACCATGTCAGCCCCTCCAGCCCAGCTCCATGCTCCCAGCCCCTACCTCGATGCCTTGGATCCCAGCAATCGCAGATACCTCACTGCCAGGTTGCTGATACTATATTCACGTATTACTGTTACTAACCTGTTACTATCAGGTCCATCTGTATAAAGTTGCCAATTTTGTGGATCAAAACTCAGAAAATATGAGCAATTTCAGGGGTTTGACTTGATGCAAGACACAAACTATGAAGGCAAATAAAATACCAACATTATAATAGCTAGAGCTCATCAAGTTCACAGCCACTACGGCCTAGACATTGCCATGCAGAGAGTCTCCATCACAGAGTGGCAGGACCACCCTCTGTCACCAGATACCCCGCTTCCCACCTTAAGAGTAAACATCCATACACACAGGAGCACTGTAAATTTGAAAAGGATGCAAAATGTAGATTGTATATTATATAATACAAATTGTTCTCTTTGAAAACTAATAATTTTTCTCTATAAAAATAGAAAATACAGTAAAGTAAAATATAGTCTTGATGGGTCCAAAAACTGGTGCATTTCAAATACTGCCACATTTAAAGCAATAACCCAAGTGGACACTCAGCCAGTTTCCTGATTGCACTTAATGCAAAACGGAAAGCCAATTTCTCATCACCATGATGAACTACTATTCCCGGCACCCAACACAATTCCTGGCAGGTTCACAATCCTGATGAACAAAAATGAATTATAATTATTTTCCTTGACTTAAAATATGAACATTTATAACTTCTGAGCATATGCTTTACCTAAAATGTAACTGTTAAAAATGTGCCATACTCTCCTCCCCACTTCAATAAATAACATTTTTCCTACTCAAGCTCCATTTGCCTTCTTTCAATTCATGTTATGCATTTTTTATCCTTTAGATTCTAGTAGTGAACATAATCAGCAAAATCATAGGAAAACAGACAAGAACAAAGAAGGCGTTTTCTGCAGGCAGAGTGAATTGGGTGCAAGTTCATGGGGTCCCTGTCAACACCCTAAACCCCATCAGGCCTTCCCAGTCCATTGTCTGTATCTAGCCTGGTACAAGTTTGAATTCTTTTTTTTTTTTTTTTTTTTTTTTTTAGAGACTAACTTTAACACCCTCTGTAGAGTGCTTTGAAGTAAAATGACTCACAGCAACCTCCACCTCTTGGGCTTCCGCGATTCTCCTGCCTCAGCCTCCCGAGCAGCTGGGACTACAGGTGCCCGCCAATATGCCCGGCTATTTTTTCGTTGCAGTTCGGCCAGGGGCCGGGTTTGAACCCGCCAACCTCGATATATATGGGGTCGGCACCCTACTCACTGAGCCACAGGCGCCACCCACAAGTTTGAATTCTTAAATCTGTAAAAATTAAGTGGAAAAGCCCATTATCTTCCTCACCACTAATTTCCAGATTTTGAAATTATATGATCCATTATACTTTGAAAAGAGCTTTTCTCTTTAAGAAAAACCATTTGAATGGTTCTTTTTAAAATAGCAGTCATCCACTGATCTGCCTGTATTTAAAGTTGACAGCTCAAGAACGACAGAGGGGTGCCCTTGTATTCCCATTGGTGGTTTCTTTAATCTCACCCAATCATCCTGGAGAACTGGATATTGCATTGAATTCTCTTGGCCACTGCATCCCATAGAGGCTGCCCCAGGCCAGCAGCAAACTGTGCCCCGTGGAACCTGAACAAACCACTGCAGCCTCCCTTCTTTCTTCAGTTTAAACATCCTCCCTGGGAATTATCTCAGGTGGTTTCAGGAAAAGAACATCATTCTTTTTACATGGGCACCAGACATCACGTCATCCCAGGGTTAGCACTAGCTAATACTAGTCCCAAAGAGCCTGCTGTATTCAATGCAGAGACTGCCCGAGGTCCTGGGAACAGGTACCAGCCTTGGACAGGGCAAACTTTCCAGAAGTTCCCTCAACTTCAGGGACTGTGCCTTTACTGTCTGGAGGAAGTTAGAGAAAGGAAAAAGTACCTAAGTATTACTCAGGTTTAGTCACAATTAATGGCTATCACTGCGTGGAAAAGAACAAAAAGCCCAGAATCCATTAAAGTCTTCTTATTGAGAGAAAACTTGTAATTAGTATTCGGTGTGCCAGTTTTTATAATGAGACCGCTGCTGTCTGATAACACCACTCCAGCCCACTGTCTGATAACACCACTCCAGCCCACGGGAAGACGGCTTCCCATTTTAAATCCTTGCTTCAAGGAGCTTACCACCAATCATCAGTAAAATCGCTGGGACCAAGCTTCAACTCCGAATTTCACAGAGATAGGTCCCACCTGAGAGGGAAATGCCCCTTTCCACGCCTCTCTCCTGTGTGTGGTCCCTGCTGTGCTCCGCCTTCCTTTCACCCCTTCCTAACCCTCCCTGAGCCTCCTGCACCACACGGGAGAAAGGCCCAGTTCTCAAACGGCTTCCCCTGTGGCTTGCCCTGGCTCCCCTGCTCCAGAGGTGACTCTTCCCTCAGTCAGCAGCTGGCTAGGACTCACATTTGGAGGACAGAGCCTTTGGTGGGGGATGTACAGGAAGCCTAGCCCCAGTGGGTGTGACACAGTGCACCCAGGCAGTGACAGAGCGCAGCTGGCAGGCCCCCATAGCTGCAGAACCCTGGCACTAAGCAGCACGCACACCACGCCACATGGGTGTGCAGTAGGTCACAATTTTGCATCCAAGGATTATCTCAGTGTTAAATGGAGCATCACACAGGCCGCAGGAAACCACTTTGAAGAAAATAAGCATGTAATGCGATGAAGGGAGACTTAGCAGTCCAAACTGCCACACACTAGCTGGGGGATCTTGGAGAGAGTGTTGAAAAATTGTGAGCTTTGTTTAAGGGAGGAAAATGCAATACTGATCTCAACATCAGGCTCACCTCCTTATAAGCTATATGACTTGGGCAAATTATTCACCATCACTCAACATCCATTTTCTTACCTAGAAGAGGCAGTTATAATTAACATACTCATCTTAGAGTTGTTAGATGAGTTAATTGAGATAATTCTGTAAGATACTTAGCATAGCACTTGGAAGATAATAGGCATTTTGAAACATTAGACAGTATTAATGTGACCATTGTTCATCCACTCACTTAAGAAAGGTGTGAGAATTGAGTGGTAAAAAGTACACAAAATGCTGCTAGATATCCAGCTCACAGCAGGTGCCTGGCACAATTCACTTCACTCCTCTTTTCCTTTTCAGAAATGGGGAGACTGAAACGCAGAGACCCAGAGCTCCCCCGTCATGGTTTATGCTGAGGCGGAGGTCCCTCTGTGTCGAGCAAGTTTCCTTCAAGAAGAATTGGAAAGAGAGAGAGGGAGGGAGGGAGAGAAACCTGAGGAACGTGTATCTGCTTTAACTGATTTGCTTGGGGTCAAACTCCAGGAGCAGTGGCGTAAGTGGAAGTCCATCCAGCTGACTTGGAGAGCTCTGCTCTTGACCTCTGAGAGCCAAGAGGTCCATGAACTCATCTGAGTTTCTAGGGCTTTGGCCAGAAAGGAAAATTTCTCAGCTGCTTTTTCATTTCAAAATGAATTAATTTTCTAAATGGAAAATTGAAGTAATTAGATTATAGATTGAGTGACATTTACTAAGGTAAAAAGCAGGGAAATTTTTATATCCTTTATTAACCAGTTATTAGGTGTATTAAGCAATATGGAGTAATTACTTCCATTCCCCCAAATGTGATTATTCCTTTCATGCCAAGCCAAGCTCACGCTCACAAGGATGCAGTAGACCATGACTTTGCAGAGAAGCAGCAGGCCGTATCAGCGCTGTCCTTCCCAGGGCACCGTGGCGGGCAGGGCGGGTGGGAAGAGGTGGCAGGGACTCCAGCGGAGCGGTGTGGGAGCCAGCTTCCAGGCACGTGGACCCCCCCTTCACTTCACCCAATCGACCTGGCCAACAAGGATATTGACTCATTGATTAAAGATTAGTTTTAAAAGGCCCTACTATGTGCTAGACATCTTCTACAGCACGGTGAGAATAACAGCCCCAACTTCTCACCTTCATGGAACTTGCA
Source organism: Loris lydekkerianus (assembly GCA_963574355.1). Taxonomy (NCBI): domain Eukaryota; kingdom Metazoa; phylum Chordata; class Mammalia; order Primates; family Lorisidae; genus Loris; species Loris lydekkerianus. The sequence continues at coordinate 34,503 of CAUYPK010048794.1, read as the reverse complement.
TCCTAGGAGGTGAAACCAGACAAGGAGTGAAATGAGTAAAACCCATTAGAACTCAGGAGGTTGTCATGGTGGAGGAAGGGGCCGTCTACTGACAGGAGCTCCATAATGAACATTTAGGGGAGGTGAGGGAGTGAGCCAGCAGGGCCCCAGGGAAGAGCATTTTAAGCAAAAGAATCAACTTGTGCAAAAGTCCTGTGATGTCCTGGAGTGAGCTGGGTTTCCAGGACCACCAAAAAGGACTGACCCAAGAGCAGGTGATTGGAGGGGTCCGAGGGGTGGCGGGGGGCGGTCACTGTGAGGCCTTTGGGGCTTATTCCGAGAACCGGCGTTCCCACCCCCAAAATGCACAGGTGACCATGAAAGAGTTAAGTTTTTAGCCTTGCTGCTATCACTAAGTGATGAAATGATGCCTTTATTTTAATTATAGGTCTGCCTTCCAGAGAAGATGAGGTGGGCTGGAGGCAGCACCCAACACAGGGATAAGACCCTTTGGGAGATTTGATAATGAGTCCAGATGGAAACGCTTATGTCTGCTGATACAAAGCTGTAGCTTTATCAGGTCACTGTCTCTTTTCAAGACTCAGTTTTTATGTTTGAAAACCAAATGATTGTGCAGATCACATGAGGTGGTGCATTAAAACATTTAACACGAATGCAGTACTCAATAAATGGCAGGTCTTTTACTTAAAGAGTGGCTTCTCACTTCCAGATGCCTTCACCACCTCCAGTTCTGTGTTCTTAGGCTCTCTTGCTCCCTGGCACAGGCTCCTGGCTCTCACCTTGATACCCATGTGCTACCCCTCCCCACGACCATCTTCTATTTGACACCAGCCTTCCCCAAACTTCCCCATTACTCCCTGTCTATCAGGGGTTCTCAGCAGGGGGGATGTGTTGCCCCTGGGGACATTTGGTAGTAGCTGGAGGCTTTTGTGGTGGTCATAATTGGGGTAATGCTATGAGCTCTTGGTAGGCAGAGACCAGAGTGCCGCTAAACACCCCCCAGTATGCAGAACAGCCCCATGACAGGGGATGATCTGTCTCCAGGAGGTCGTAACACCACAGCTGAGGACACGGCTGCCATTGCCATCGGTGTAGGTCACGCTTTCTTCCATACCCTAAGTACTGATCCACCTGCTTCTTCCTAATGGACTCTGCATGGTTCAGCACGTCCTCAACAACACGGCACAGTCCCCAGCACACAATGTTTACAAATGTCGAGTGAGAGTTTGCCAAAACAGAATTGTATGGGAACAATCGTATACTGCAAATCCTCCTGCAACCTGCCGACCCCAGAGCCAAGGATCGGGACTCCAGCTGAGCGTTTCCGTATCATGTGCCTCAAATTGCCATATGCAGTTTGAGTCCCTCACCCTCTAAATGGATAAAATAAGATAAAATTGATTAGTACAATCTCTTGTAATTGTTTTCAAGCACAAAAGGACTTAGTAGCAAAGAAAAACACAGCAGATTGTAACCTAGTCAGCAGCTAGAGTTAGGGGGCACAGAGTGCTACCAAAGACAGTGGCCTTGCTGGCACGGAGGTGACCACACAGAGTCCAGGCCCCACTGTAATGCTACCTGAAACGCTGGCTCCCCTGAGCCACAGCCAGCATGGCGGAGGCTTCAGCACACAGTGTCTCCGCACCCGGAGAAGCCTGGTCCACCAGCATCTTTATTCACGCGAGGCAGGTGCAGGCACAGGTACGTAGAGATAATACTGACCTCCACTGGAGCCCTGTGGCTGCTGTCCCTCTGTAGCACTTGAAGTCTTTCAGCCCACACAAAATTATCAAGATTCCTTACACTAGAGCAATGTTTTCAACCTTTTTTAACTTCACAGCACACTTGAACCTATAGTTAACCTTCCACGGCGTACTTAAATTATGTTGATCAAAACTGTGCTTTGAACTTCTTTCAAAAACAATTAATGATCTTTAAAAATTTTCAACGCACACCTAAGATCCTCTCGGGGCACACCAGTGTGCCGCAACACACAGGCTGAAAATCACTGTCCTGGAGAGATACAACATCTCTAGAGAGAAAGAAAGAAAGATGTGCAGAAGGGCTGGGACTGAAGCACTTCACGGGAGCAGCTCGGGAAAATTGGTAAGTAAAGGATAAAGCTGGCCGTCTGAAAAAAAAAAAGCTAGCCCTGAGAAATGGTTTATAAGTGACCAGAGGAGGACACCTGCCTACGTCCCAGTGCTGGGGTTTAATCTCAAGGAAATATGTTTGGAAACGAAAGAGAGTGGTAACCCAAGCTCTGTCCCAGTCACTACACTTCCCTGTTACAGGGTGTAACAGGGTGCTTGAAAACCACAGAAAGTCATTGCTCACTGTTCGAGAACCTGTGAAGTCCGAGGTCAAGGTGCCTGTCTACCACTGCAGCTTGGGACTTCTCACAGATAAAGGACTATGAATCTGTCTATAGACAAAGGTGTTTTCATGAGATCCCAAGAGAGGGGAGTCCTCACTGTCAACCTTTCCCAGGGCCTTTTAGAAGCTTCTGTCTTGTGGCTTTCTCCTGATCTTCCCATCTCAGCCTCAGCCTCTTTGCTCACTGCTCTCCGTCCTGAGTCATAGAGTCTCCATCAGTCACCTGGAAGACAACAGCGTCTCCTGTACCGTGTGTCCTTCTGCATGTGGTCACTGCAAGGGGCTGGGAAGTGGTAGCCCCTTTATCAATGTTAATTTATCTTCTTGTATATTTTAAATTTTTCTTTCATCTATTTTCAAATAAATCTACCACTTTCTTGGTGCAATTAATCTTAAGTAAGTGTTAGGGAAAAAAACCCTTTGGTTGAACAAATTTATATTAATGTGCTCCTGACTAATAAATCATCCTTCAAAAAGCATCTTCATAGACTTGTGGATTTCAAACAGTATCACACAATCAAATGAAAATGTTCAGGTTAATACTGACAAGGAACCACCCTCTGCACTCTGCAGCCTCACCTTCCACTCTTGAGACCAGAGACTCCCAGAGTATGGCACGGAACTTCGCAGCTCTGTGGCTGGCCTCATGCATTTTAGCCCAAGCTCTGTCCAAACCACACAGCATGTCCTCCACACAGCATGTCCTGCCTGCCACTCTTCCCCACATGGGCACAATGGCACGAAACAAAGCGCTAAGCCCCTTGCCTGCACTGTCCCCTCCCTCCCACCCCGTAGGCATTATTTGTCCCGGAGTGACCAGGGACAGGTTATATGGTCCCTACGATTTGTGGGCTTCAGATCAGCAAACAGCTCAGGAAACTGTCTCTCATGATGCAAAACACAAAAGACAAGGTCTGTCCCTCCATTCCTCCAACTAAGACAATTCATTATTCTTGTGATAATGAATTTGGATAGACTCCTTCATCAGACAGAATTAGTTTTGAATACCTCATTTAATACCTTTGCCACTTTGGATAAGTTATTCATTCCTTCGAAGCTTAAGGGGTAGGAATGGTACTTTCCCCTGGGAGGAATGAGCGCGATCTCAGGTAGGTGACAGCTGAGGCCTGTGAAGCTGCTGCTCAAAGTGCTCAAAGACACCTGTGAGCTGGAATCGTCAGCCCCCAAGAAGGGCTTCTGAGCCTCGTCCAGGCCCCAGGGCAGCCCTGTTGGGGCCTTACTCGGTGCTAACTTGCCATGAACAGACTGCTCAGACACAGACACCCGCCACCACCACCCTCCACACACACACACAGCCCTGACATGGCATAGAACTCCCATCGGTGGCTGCTGGAGGATACAGGCTTCCACGTTCTCATGCGCCAGCCTGCCCATCCCCTCCAGTTTGATGTTCTTCCTAAAGGAGACAGAAACAGTGAACTAGGTGTTTTAAAGCACTGAAAATTCTAATAGAGTGGACGGATGACAGAGCAGCCAGGGGCTGATCCACCTCCAGAGCTTCTGTGGGGTTTTCAGTCACTTCCCACCAGTGTCTCAGAATCACAGAGCCCCTCCCCCTCAACCCAACCTCTGCCCCCATGCAGCCACTGCCACTTCGTCCCCAGGGCAAACCCCCCACTAAGCCCAGGAAAGGCTGGGCCTCTACAAAATGTGCTACAAATGAAAAGCAGGAGGCATTTAGAAGCGCAAAGATCACTCTGACAACATGTGTAAGTGCAGAGAATTCTATAGGAAGTCCCAAAGTAACGGCCATCTCAGAGAAAACTGCTTTGTCACAGGCATCTTGGTAGCAGAGAAAATTATGTTGTTGGGAACTCGCCAGTTGAGTAGTACAAAAGAAATTAGGAGTTAAAGTCTTGTTTCTAATCCATGCTGCCATCTTCAAAGAAAGTACTCAGAATCGTTGACTGCCCCAAGGGGAACCTGAGACTTAATCACTTTGAGCAGTCAGGGTGAAGTTCTGATACAGCCAAAGTGCCCAGATCACCAAGGGAAAGCCCCTTTGAAGGCAGGGATTGTCCGTGAGGTAAAGTTTCTTGATGACATTTCAAGGAAGCACTGGAAAATGTCAGAGCATCTCTCCCCCCCTTCCTGCCAACTGCCCTCCCTTGTCTCTTGCATAGCACCCAGCCTGAGGAGTAAAGCTGCCTCCTGGGTGCAGCCCCTGCAGAATTTCCCAGCTGTTTCTGCCTGCAGGCATCCCCTTCCCAGCCCCTCCAAGCAGAAGAGGAAGCTGAGCTGAGCATCAGGCCTTGTCATTTTAGACAAAGCACAGACACCCTGCGGTGATGTCACCAACCACCGGAGCTCAGAGATGTCAGCTACCAGCAGCCCAATTCATCAGGAAACCAGAAATGTGACAGCCCTTGGAGAGACATCTAGATACGAGCAGAACCCACCTGGATTTGTCAAATTAAGAAAAATAAAGGCTGGAGAACTATTTCCTGAGAGATTCTAATGAATTTTGAGTTAGGAAGAAAGAGCAGCCCTGATTTTAGATAGAATTGCTTCTAAGTGTTCTCATATCTAGTCCAAGGCACATCCTGACACACATTCTCACTCTCTCACACACTCACTCACACACATTCACATACACACACACACCATCTCACACCCTCCCACTCACTCACACCCTCACACACACTCACTCACACTCATACACATCCTCACACACACTTACTCACACACATTCACACACTCGCACACACTCACACATTCACACACTCACATGTATTCACACACATTCTCACACACTCATACACATACTCTCACACTCACACACACTCACACAAACTCATGCACTCTCACACACTCACACATGCTCGCATGTATTCACACACACACACTCACATAAACTCACGCACTATCACACATACACTCTCACACTCATGACTCACGCACACTCACATAAGTATTCACACACTCTCATACAAACTCATGCACCCTCACACACTCACACATTGTCACACATACACTCTGCTGGAAATGGATGTGAAGTGAGTTTTTTTGTCATAAGACTGGAAATACTGGACTGTTTTTACATATTTTCCTCCATCCAAGAATGGTGGCTAAGCTAGAAATACATGTCACGATTCATAACTATTTCTGATAGAAAAAGTACAAGAAATAATTAACTGTAAGAAAACAAAGAAGTAAAAAGTAAAGCAAGAATGGAATATTTTTCACCCAACAATGGAAAAAAATGAAAATAATCAGTTCTTCACACAACTGAAAAAAAGTGAAAACAATAACATTCCAGTGTACTTTTGACAGAAGTGTACATTAGTGTAAACTGGCTTGTTTAGAGTCAGTTTGGACTCACCTGCCAGGGCAGGCAGACGAGCCCACCGTGCTGCCTCCCACGGCAGTGTGCACGTAGATGGTCAGAGAGGAAGGTGTAGGACGCTCTTTGCTCATGTCCGGCAGCGAGGAATGAAGTGAAACCTTTTCCGCCTACGTAAGGAAATCCTCTAGACAGACCTGCGTGGAATATGTCTAAGTGAGGAAAGAAGTAATAGATAGCGGGTCCATATGAATCTGATTTTCTTTAAATGTTTACATTTGTCTATGTCCTTGTAAGATTATATAAAGGTGGGAAAGGCTTAGAAAGTTGCACACCAGGTTGTTAGCTGTCGCTATCTTTGGGGCCAAGAAGGGGAAGGAAAGCCTGTCCTTTCACTTTATATTATTTCAGCTTAAATTTGCACAATAAAAACGTCACTTTTAAAGATTAGCATTAGGAACTAAAGATAAATATTAGGGATTTAGACAGGACAGAACAAAAGCAGGACACAGAGCAGTAGACAAGAACATTCTTGGTGCTGGTGGATGTAGAAAGCCAGGCGTCTTCACCTCCGCGGAGGCTCCCCAGGAGGTTGGGAGCACAGCCGGGCATCCTCACCTCTGCAGGGGCTCCCCAGGAGGTTGGGAGCACAGCCGGGGCTCTCTGTGGTGACCTTTCAGGTGTGGGTGCCCTTAGATACTAAATACACTTACAAGAACCTGTCCTGAGGGTCCAAAGATCAGCAGGAGAGGATGCTCTTGCCACATTACTTGCAATAGTGAAACTTTTAAAGATATTTACTACTTAATATTACATTAATGGTTTCATAAGTTATATTCAAATATGCCAGGGAATGTAAGGCAGCATCAAAAATTGTGTTCTTGAAGATCCTTGAATGACGTGGGAAATGTTTACAATACGTGCTAAGCAAAAAAGCAAGATGCAATTTTTTTCAGCTTGCATAATCCCTGTTTTACATTCAAATAAAGGTATGTTCACCCATTAAAAATAATATTTGAAGAAACTCATCCAAAAAATTAGCAGTGATTACCTCTTGGTAGCAATTAGAATTTACTTAATTTATTCTTTTTATAATTCCGTATTTTCCTAACTGTCCTTCAGTGAACATGCGTTCTTGCTAGAATCAAAATGTCTGAGTAAGAGAGCCAGGCACAGTGGCTCACACCTGTAATCCCAGTACTCTGAGAGGTGAGGCGAGAGGATGGAACACTTGAGGTCAGGAATTCAAGACTGGCCTGAACAAGAGGGAGACCCATTTCTACTGAAAATAGAAAAATTAGCCAGGCATAGTGGCAGACGCCTGTGATCCCAGCTGCTCAGGAGGCTGAGATAGGAGGGTGGCTTGAGCCCAAGAATTTTAAGCTATAATCACACCACTGGTCTCTAGTCTGAGAGCAAGACGCTGCCTAAAAGAGAGAGAGAGAGAGAGAGAGAGAGAGAAAATTGATGTATTTATTTGACCCAAAACCCATTAGATTTTGTCTTTTTACTCAACTTGAAAAGCCTCTGAAGGTGACCTAACTAATGTGCAAAGTGCCTCAATGGGACAGCAGCATTTCACACATTCATTACTGCTTGCTGAGTCCACATGCCCACCCACCTGGTCAGTTGGGAGGCAGTAATGTTTGGGAGAACCCACAGCATCTCCCTGCTACCTGGGAGCATCTGTTAGAATAGCACAAGGTCATTCCTCGGCAGAAATTGAAATGGATGTTATTGACCCCAGCAAACACAAATGCCAGACTTATAAATCATCAACACACATGTGGAACTGAAGAGCCCAAACAGTGGCAAGCCGAGGTCTGCATCAATAGCACCCTGTCTGCCCTTAGCCCTGGCTCCTCCAGCAAAAATCAAACATCCTGGATATAACCAAAACCAGTTCTCACCCAGCCCAGCCTGAGCCTGGGAAGCTGGTCTCAAACGGCTGTGATGTCCTCTGCTCTGAGCCAAACCCAGAGCCACAACAAACTCAAAGCCGCCCCTCCTGGCCCACAGACCGGGTCAGATACTGCTTGTCAGAGCTCCCACGAGGACTCAGACAAGAACTGGACAGGCTCGCTCTTCTCTGAACTCACCTTTAAGCTCTGCAAGATGCAAACCATTAAAAATGGGCACTGACTATCAGGCAGGAAGCTAAGTACATAACTTTCATTACATCACTGTATAATTATAATAGCCCGTGAGACAGAAGACATCTATTATCCCATTTTATAGTTGAAGAGAGGTTAAGAAACATGCTGGAGGTCACATAGCTCATAGATGTTAGAGCTGGGATTTGAATCCAAGTGGGTTTGCTCCTAGTCCCCACAAGTACCTGCTATACCGTATGGCAGCCACATAGGGTTTCCCCATGCCCAGGTCATGGGACTATGTGATGCCCATGTGTGTCTCCCATCACATGTACACAAGGAGTTTCAACATATACCAGGCATTGTACTGAACCTCCAAGATAAGGGGTCGGGTAGAGAGAAGGAACGGCGAGATTTCTAGGGGCTTCTGAAACTGTCCATTCCTCAGCTCTGCTATCCACGCCCCTCATGCAACAGAACGCAGGAACCACTTCAGCAGGTGGGAATTGCCCATCTTTGGGGACCTTCAACTGCTGAGGGCTGCCAGAGACCAGGCACCAGAGAGAGTCGGGGAAGCATTAGAGGTGACACTGTGACCTGGGTGAGGAGCCACCACTCTGTGCGGTAGAGTGGGGTAAGGATCCCTGCACCTATTGTCTTCACATGCTAATCAGAATTAATTGGGGGGAATCATTTTGAACTCTGGGTCCTCTCTATATCAGCGCTTAATTACAATGCAGCATTTGCTCAGAATAAGTACTGGGACCCTGGCGACGAATCCTCTCTCCTTATCCTCCTAATAAGGATTCAGACCCCGACTTATGCTCAGTTAATCCTTCTCAAAGTACAGGAAAAATTAAAAATGGTCATTTTTGTCTCTCTCTTTCATTTTTAATCAAATGGATTAAATAGAAAATATAAAGAGGTATTTTAAAATCACAAATTTTTTAAAACATTGCATGATTGTTCATTTGATCCACTGTAAGGCCTGGCTACACACCTTGAAGCTATGGTTGATTCTGGGGGATTTTTTATTAGCATCATTTAATGTTTTAGTTGTAAACTCGTTAGGTGTTGTGAAAGCTACCCGCTGCCCGAGCGTCTTCCACCATCAGCCACAGGAGAAGGGCCAAGGCGTTGCACCCCACCCCTTCCAATTACCTGAGATGTCTCCAAAGAGCCCTTCATCTTTGCCTCTGCAACCTGACGCCAGTGCTCTAGTTTGCAGAATTAAGCAGAACACAGTTATGCTGCTGCAGAGGACAGAACATGGAACCAGGAAACCCAGCCCTGCTCCTCTCGGTAATCTCACATATCTGAGCACCGTCCAGACCTCCTGCCCTGATGGCCCATCCAGAAAGGGCCTGAGTTGTCCCTCACTCCTCACTCCCTTCCCACTCGAGTTTCTTTTAAGTCAAAGGAAACTATTACCCTATAAAGGTTTTTAAGTGCAGATGTCCTCAGAATCTCTAAGCTGTTATAAAAATCATATAATTAATCACTTGGCGTAGGTCCCAGACCTAAGCTCAGAAGGCAGTTCAGAGCTTCCCACCCTGACTAAAACCTTCCTGGCACAGCCTGCCAAGCATCTCCTGGCCTCTGCAGTTACCCTGGGCTCTGTCGCCAAGGCGCTGACTCCCCAAGTCCCTTCATGCCTCGGGCTGCCCGGCCACTCTCCAGGAGGTGGCCACAGGAAGGATTCCAGCAGACTGCTCAGGATTCAAGGATGTCTGAAGGTTAGAGCATTAACATACATCCACATCTTACAGACAGAGTAATGAAGAAATAATAAAAACCGTCCCCAGATACCAGGATGAGTCACAGGAGGTTCCAAGAATAAACTACCGATTTCCATCTCCTGTCACCATTCAGCGTCACTATGAGGAGACTCCAGCGAGAGCAAAGTGACCTCACACGTGTTCTGAGCCCAGAAATAGTAGTCCCGAATATTCTTCCAAATCCTCGTAAGCTGCAATGAACTGAACTTTAAATCAGATTTTTTTATTTGACAATTGAAAATCAGTGTTAAAATCCTACTTATAAATGTGTTTATGAATTTGTAACTTTTCTGTGGGTTTCCAGACATAAACCCAGTGTACAAATGGCCCTTCCTTCCAGCCAGATTGATGAGAATAGCAGAGTCAGTCTGGAAAGTTGCGAGTCGTGTTGGCAAATTGGCGACTACTACTGCACAGCCACCTGCTATTACACTTGACGTAGAAGACGGGGATTCCCTAAGGTCCAGCACGGACAGACATGGAGCTCATGAGAAAAGGAGAAGAGAGGAAGAAAAGAAGAAAGAGAGGGAAGAAAGAAAACAGAAAAGAACAAGGAAAAGGAGGAGGAAAAAGGAGAAGGGAGGGAGGTGGTGGGGACTACCTTGGTAATTATGAGTCAGCCAATGAACGTTTGATGCCCAATGAAACATCATGATTTATTTCAAATAAGGATTTCTCTGCACACTGAGAAACGTGGTTGTAAACAAAGAACAAAATCGTATCAGATCTGTTCTAGCTTCTTCTCCGACAATGGCAGGCCTTGGAGTGGGCACAGTCTCCCCATGCTTCTGTAAGAACATTAATTTTGGCAGCAAGAGCGAAAGGCAGCAGTCTGTGTGATTAAGACTCTGATGAGCTCACGGGGACATTGCTGATGTTCAGTGGACTGAAGGGAAGTGAGCGCCCCGACATTCAAGCCAGAGTTTCCTACGTGAACAGTCATGTGCTCACAACGCACAACACACTCACCTTACCTGCGAACACAAAGGACCCCAAGTAACCCCTAAACACGTGCTGAAATGCAATGCTGACATGATTCAGAGTAAAAAGAAAACCTCCAGAGCAGCGGTTTCCAACCTGTGGGCCGTGACCCACAGAAACTGTATTAAAGGGCTGCGGCACTAGGAAGGTTGAGAATCACTGCTCTAGAGCGTTGCCTCACTGGCTCTAACAAGGGATGACGACAAACACAGTGCCTTTATTTTAAAAAATGTAAAATACACTACCAGAGTACAATGGTGCCAGGGAGGCGTCCAAGTTGGTCTTCGTAGAAGTCGTTGATTCATCGGTACTTATAAGAAAATAAATGAGTGCGTCAGAAGTGCTTGTGGGCATTTTGAAAACTTCATTCACTCGAGATGAAGCATTCCCCTAGAAGTTTGTTTTGCCATATTGATTTCCTAACAAATCGCATTGTTATAGATAGTGCGAAGATACACGTCAGACAAGTCTCAGTGAATTATTACATAATAATGTAATATAAATCAATGAATCTTCCTAACATGAAAAGAGGATGTGTCAGCCTTTCCCAAAAGTGTATTCCAATGGAACTCTCATCTTTAGAAATTCTACAGAAAAGGATTCCAAGGACAAATGTAGTAACAAAAACAATAACAATAACTAATATACACACGTTATTATATGCCAAGCACTGCACATTAATCAGGGTTCTGCAAAGAAATGGAACCAACCAGAGGTATACAGACAGATAGAAAGACAGATAGATAAATGATAGATAGATAAATAAGAAAGGATTTATTACGGGAGGTGGGTCAGGTGATAATGGAGGCAGAGACGTCCCACCACATACCAGCTACCATCTGAAGAAGCAGAAAGCCAGCGATGTAATTCAGTCTGAGTTGAAAGGCCTGGACACTGTTTTTATTACATTTCCTTTATCTCTTGGGCCCTGTTTTAGCCAGGCTGACCTTCTTTACTCATTCTGCTGAACCAAATCACGATCTCTTCCAGAAGCATCCTCCTGGAATCACCCCAAAACAATGTTTTCCTAGCTATCTGGACATCTCTTAGCATAATAAAGTTGACACATGAATTTAACTATCACACACTATTTTAAGAACCAAAAAATACTCAGGGTTACAACTTCACAGAACTCTCCCTCCCTTTATCCACACACGACACACAACATATTTCAGGTCCCACCTGCTCTGACAGGTCCCACAGCAAAGGAACCTCCCTGGTATATCCTAAATTAATTTGACAGTGGAACTCTATCTTTGCATAGCATCTATCAGCAACGGTTTGTAAAATGCTGAGGTATATTCTTTTTCCCATTTCACTAATATTTATTGAGTGCCACTTTTGCCAAGCACTGAACTAAGCAAATATTAAAGAGAAAGAAAAAAAAAAATAGTAGAGAAGTAAAGATTCAAGTGAGACACAACATCAAAAAAGTAAAACAAGAAAGCATATTATGCAATCTGATTTTTATAGCAAAATGGAGGGTGTCACAAAAATATGCTTTGCCAAGATCACAAAGTCATTCTCTCCAGCAGGCAGCCTAAGCCCTCGGCATCTACAGATGGGCTGAAGGACTTTGAGCCCCTAGTCCTCAAAACAAAATGTATTTAATTATCTTCAAATAAATACCCTAAGTAATGTAAATCTGTACCAGACACAAAAGAAATTTGTTCAGCTGTAAGAAAAATGTCTTGTCTAAATGGTTAAATGCTAACACTGGCCATCAAGAGAAGGTCCCCTCCGCGAAACTCCCACTAACCAGAGATGTTACCACCTTCACTCCATGGCTGCCTGCAGTGCTGAGGCCGGGGCTTGAACTGGTGCACCTCTGGTGTGCTCCAAGCCAAACAGTTCAGCATGGCTGTGGGGGCCGCGGAATCATAATGAAAAATGTGCACACATGTGTGTGAACATGAGGGAAGAAAATAGCCTAACAGCAAATGCCAAGAGGAAGCCTTTGCTTTTATTCAGGAATGCAGAGAACAGAAAGAAAGACGTGTAAATGGTAGTTAGCACAAAGCCTTCGAGTATATATTGGGTAAAATTTGCACACTTTATTGTACCCATTATCCCCAACTGCAATAATTTCCATTCCCCAAGGCAAATTTATAGGAGGAGCCCAAATGTCAGATTCCTCATTCTCTTAAGTGGTGTCAATGACCTTGGCCCTGTCTTCATTTAAAATACTTTGTCCTGTCTAAATCCCAGCAGTTAAGGACCAGCCTCCAGGCTTCTCTCAGTGTACATGTGACATTCTAGTTCCCACTCTACTCTGGGAGGACGTCCAGAACAAGACCGGCCGTGGGCAGCGGGTGCGGAGAAGCTGTCACCAAACACATAGGTCTCCACACCTCGCAAAGGCCGACCCCAGTGCAGGAATATTATGTCGATTGTTCTGAATTTGGGACATGGGGGAAGCAAGGGACAGTACTGCCTGCTGGTGTGACAAAAAACAAAGCAACAGACCATTCAAGTTTTGCGCGCGCGTGTGTGTGTGTGTAACACGCAATTGCCATATAAACTCCCCAACAATCTTTAAAACAAGAACCAGTGGTTTGAGTCCAAAGCCTTCTTACCCTCCACTGCAGCTCTGTGACTCACAAACACTCCACCCCCCAGGGTGCCTGCTGCCCTTACGATAGCCGCGAGCTGTGTGCACCAAAATACAGCTGCCCAAATAACTGCACTCAGGAGAGCATGTGACCTGCCGGGTCGTGTGATGTCTGTACACAAGTGGCTCCTTTCAACGCCATGCATGGGAACAAATCATCATAAACCGTGGATTAACTGCTGTTTTTCCTACACATGCTTAGTGCTTAAAAAGAGCATTATTTTACCAAATGAATACCAACTTTGGTATTTAACTGTTTATGGGATCTGCATGTTCCGGAACTGTCTGACTTGGCTGTAGTACTCTGAGGCCTACACCTCAGGGCATGTGTAGTTATACTATGCTGTACCCTTCCCAGAATAATTTTAAAAATCTCAATCTCAGCTGCCAACACTACCAAAGTTGGGCTTGGAGAGTCCCCTGTTAATGCAAGGAGTGTGTGTGAAACTCCTGCAGAGTCCAAGGTAGAGGGTGGTGTGTGTTCCTCTGGAGGCTGCATTTTTCTGGTGTCTGTCCTCTTCAGAGAATGAGGGACGGAACTGGGTGTCCCCACAATCCAGCGCCTCTCTGTGTTTCTAAGAGCAAAAGCCACTCCTGGTCAGACTGTGTTTTCTTAGCACCTTGCATCAGAGAGAATAATTTGTATTTAAAAAGTGAGTTTCCAGAACCTTCATAGTTCACAATATTCTCTCCCGACTCTATTGCTAACTTCCCCATGTGTGGGACCCTCTGGAGTACTCTCCTTAGAATCCACATGGTGAGAAGGAGTCTAGCTCACTGTCCCCTCTTGCCAGCTGAACACCCGCCTTCCAATTCCATCTTGCTGGAGAAGCCATTCAAAGGCTAGTGGTCGAGACCTTGAGTGAATCTCTCTTCCTACTACCTGCAAGTCAAAATAGGTCTTTAAAAATTAAAAAAAAAAAAAAAAATCATCACTAATTTTCCATACCATTTGTCTAAGTGTTGACAATAGATCCATTCTCTCCTTCCCATCTTTTATCTCCACAAGGGATCTGTCCTTCTTTCAAAATCTTGGCAGTTCAACATGAGGAAAAGTCTTATATGCAAGTGTCTTTTAATGTAGAAATACAACCCAATGACTACATCAGATAAATTTGATGGACAAACCCCAACGTTCATGCTCTTTGCAGAAATTTTGAAGCCTGGAAATCATTTCAGAGAAAGTGAAAAGTCTTAATGAAAATCTGAAGCAACCCCGTGACTTCTGACCAGGAAATATATTTGAGGAAAAAAGATACTTGAGAAGGGGAGACACAAACCGGCAGCTGAACCACCTGAAGGGGTCAGTGAGTGATCGGGAGACACTTGAACGTCATGTCATCTGTGCTATGTAAGTGCCGACTGTTAATATTAATATTTCTGTCAGCCCTTGCCCTTCCTTGTTCTTGAGAAGAATTTTGTGTTTCACCAGGCAAAGCCTTGTCGAGAGAAGGAGAAACAGAATCTCAATTTCCTTTATTGTAAACTAGGGTGAATTTTGTCTCTGAGGGTCCCGGGCTGTTTCACAGATCTCTCTCATGCTGCTTTCCTCTTACTGGCTTGGATCTCGTGGATAATTTATTTAAAAGACTTAACTGGCCCCTATGGCTGGAATCCATTTTAATCTCTAAATTGACCACTCTTCTCAATTGAATTTAAAAATGAAGAGGCTCTGTGTTTCAGACTGGAATAGCGAAGAGTCCTCTAATTATAACTGTTGTACATGCTAATGTACAATCGTCATAAAACACAAAAAAGTGTAAATAATAAAACAAAATAACTTGCAATTCTTCCACCCAGGATTTATCATTCTTTTATGTTGTGGTGTATTTTTTTCCAGCCTTTACTTGTGAAAAATTAAGTTCGACGTCACATAAATGTCTCCATATAAGTATTGCTGGAGTTTACATTTAGCAATTTTATATTTCATGTTTTTTAAACTTGAAAATGTAGCAAGGTATACATTTTTCTACCAAGACAAAAAAATTATATAGTAACAAAATAAAACAGAAAAGTGTTTAATGTGTGTTATATAATGTTATTATGGGCAAATATGTGATAAATGCAATCTTCAAGCTATTCCAAATAAAGTCTTTCTTAAGCTAAATTGAGGTTTATTACTCGAAAGCCAGTGGTTTGCAGGGGTGGATTTCTTGTTTTTTGATATATCTTCACTATTTCTTGCTGTTCAAACCCAGGAACACCCCCTCAGCAAGTTCAGCACTGCAGAGCCCCCCAGCCCACACCCCACCCCCAGCAAACTCCAGAGAACAGCCAAGATCCTTCCCGGGCCAGGGTACCTGTGTCTCTCCCGGGATTTACTCACATTACTTAATAAAAAGATAAAGGCATTGTTTTCAGATGAAAGAAGCATTTAAGTCAGCAAACTTTAAGTAAAGGAGGTTGCTCTCCATAGTGTGGGTGGTAATCGCTGAAGGCCTTAAAGTAAAAAGGACTGGCCTCACCACAGGGAGAGAGAATTCTGCCTCCAGGTGGCTGCCATGTCTTCGCCCTGCTGGGACCCCAGCCTGCTACACTGCCCTACAGATATTTCACTTGCCAGCCCCCACATCAGGTGAGCCAATCTGTAACATAAATCAGTCTCCCTCTTACATTATGTATAATTACATGTATTACATATTACTATATAGATATATAGAATAATATATTAACATAGGTAGTATATATAAATATAGCATATATATACATGAGCATATAATTATTATATATATCACACATGTGTTTACATATCATGCATATATAGCTACATTACACATATAATGTAGAATCAGTACATTCTGTTGGTTCTATTTCCCGAGAGAACTTTCACTACTAAATTCTTCAGTAATTCAATAGTGGCAGCTTTTTTTTAACTTCACAATATTAAGGGGTACAAAAGTTTTGTTTACAGACTTGGTTTTGTATAGATTGAGTCAAAGTCATAAGTGTGCCCTTCACCCGGATAGACTGCCCTGTGCCCCAGAGGAGGGTGAGCACCTGCCCACCCCCCTCCCTCTGCCTCCAGGGAGCACCTGCCCGCCCCCCTCCCTCTGCCTCCAGTTTGATTTCCCTGGGCTTTGCTCTCCTGTTGGTCCCAGTTTGGTGCTGAGCACATGTTTCACTTAGAAGAGTGGTTTCAAGTTCCATCCAATTTGTCACAAAGCACACGGAGTGCCGTTTTTTATGTCTGAGTAGCACGCCACTATATGCATATACCACATTTTATTCATCCATTCAGTGCTAATGGGCACTTGGGTTGTTTCCACACTTTGCTGCCATAAACATTCGAGTGCCAATGTCCTTAGTGGAATTTCTCCTTGCCACTCATTGGTCCTTCTCAAAACACCCTGGCACAATTCCCACTACTACCGGTCGAGCACACAAAGTCCGTTGGATTTGCTGAGGACAGACACCGGAAATACTATATCATCTCTGTTTCGCTGGTTATGAAAATTGGGTTCATGGGTTCATGAAGTGTGGAGGACTCACTCCAGATCCAGGTCCATGGCTGGGATGCGTGGCTTCCCCCAGACAGAACTTTTCCACATCACAGGCCTTGAGCCGTGGCCTGGCCTGCACCCAGGACCTCTGCTGGAAGGGCCCAGGCACCCAAGAGAGGGTGGGGAGTCTAAAGGATAAACCTGTGCTTGAAAATGGCTTCAATATTGTTATTACTTGAAATCATTTACAAAGGCCCTTGGTACTGTAAGGAGTATCCCTTTTGCCAGAGAAGATGAGAACACTGGGCGCCTCGCAAGTGCTGACGCTCCAGGGAGGCAGCGCCAGTGTTTTTCCTTTGTCCCGGCCTCTCCCTCCAGCTCAGGGTCACTACCTCACTCTAATTCCAGAGTGGAAATAAAAAGTTGTAAAGAAACTTCTGGGAAAGTCACCTGCAAAGACAAAAGCTGTGAAGATCCTTGTTCCCACCAATTCAATCACTAGTGCAAAGCCCAAGGAGCTTCAGAAATTTAAATCAGACTGTGTACAATTAATGACCAGAAACTCCAATTTCATGTTAATTGGTTTTAATTAAATTTTTTTCCCTGTGCTTATCTACAAGGCTTATTGTCAGTGTACCAGCGATCTCATCTTTGAATTCCCTGCATCGTATGTCTTACCTTTGAAGTTGAACAATAAAACAAATCTCCTAACAGCACCTGAATGGTCCATGAGGGAGTAAGGAGGAAACTGGTAGTAAGCCAAGAAGAAGGGACACAGAAAACACACACTGGAAAGTTGCACTCGAAGGTGGCACCCGAGGGGCAGGAGATTCATTTCAGATTACCAAAGTATTAGTCAAATCTCTCCTCCTGACAAAACATAAAGCATGTGCCTAAACTTCCCAAGGTGACCGCTGTAATGGGATTGGTGCATCAGGAACCAAAATATGGAAGGGCTGCAAACGAAATAACTTCCAACATCTGGCAAGCTGGGTGATGTCCCCCCTTTAGAGGAAGGAGGCCGAGTATCTGCTTCCAGTTGTCTGTGCAGCAGAGAGCTACATGGTAATGTTAAAGCATGAGGGAATCTGTTTATTTGGGGATAAGCAGAAATTCTGTCAACTTGCAAGTCAACACCATAAAAAGGAGTCTTCATTTGACCACCTTTTCCCACTACCTTCATGATTCCGCCACAGGAGACCACAAACAGACAAAGGGTGCTAATCTACCTCTCCAAACAACCCCACGGACTCTCAGCTATACTTTCACTTTACGAACTGCATTATTTATGAAATTTTCATTCAGATCCACCTTGAGGAAGGGCCGTGAAAAAGCATCCATTTAAGTCTCTGCCATAATTGAGACAGTTAACAGCCAATTTTCTCAAACACTGACCCTGCTCTGCCTGTCTTCAGTAGCAAAAACACTCCTCTTTGCCACTAATCAAAGCTCTCACTCAGGTTTATATGCATCCATTTTATTTTATTGTATTTTTGAGTGTTCCAGAAACATGGCCTGAACCGTGGAACTAGTTTTCCCTTGAGCACTCAAGTAATGATTCTTATAAGGTAACAGCTGTGGGCAGATAGATCCCATATATTTCTGTGGAAGCTACAGTTGTTTGGAAGGTCAGCCATCAAATGGGGCTCATTTTTCATGGGAGACAAAGGCAGTGCCAAGGTCTTTTCAATTTGTGTGGAATTAGGCGAGTTTTGTAAAAGGGATAACATGAGCATCAGAGCAATTTTCTTTTAAAAAAAAAAAATAGGGTGGAAGAAAATTTGTATCTTTAAAAACTTATGAAACATTGATGAAGCAGTTAAGTTTTAATGAGATTTGTAAAACAAATGATAAAACAAAAGTAACGGTTGTTGGTAAAAAAAAAATAAAGTAAAATAAAACAAGGTCCTTACTAAGAATATCTTATTATTCAAAAATTTACTATTTATTGTATTACACTTATCCTAATTAATGAGATATTAGGGCTGAAAGGTTAGAGGTAGAGGTAACAGAGAGTATAATAACGTAATACCTTTTCAGCGTTTACTACTTCAAGAAAATTTAAGGGAACTTGACATTATTCCCATTAACAGTTTGAAGCATCTGTTAAGCATAGAAAAGAATTCATAGGTCTCCCTCCCTCCTTCCTTTCTTCGGGATGCCAAGCCATTCTGTCCCTCCTTTCCTCCCCACCCGCGTCTTCCCTTTCCTCTCTCCCTGTCTTTTTTTCTCTTTCTTACTCATCTCTGCCCCTCACTCTCTTTTCTCTCTCTAATATAAAATAAATTTATAATTTTATATCCTAAAAAAAAGAAAGGAAGAAATGGTTCATAACACAAATGTTGTTCTTATTGTTGTTGGACACTTTTCTCTTTTCACAGTGATTTTGTTTGCTTGCTTGCTTGTGTTTTAATAATTCCTCTTTCCTCTTATATCAGATATCCCACTTTCCTATCCTACAATATACCTCATTTCACCAGATAATCAATGTTTACCAACTGGCATCGTTGTACTTAGAGCTCTCTCTGTGGGCCATAGAATCATGCATGTGTATATATATTTGCCTAAAATGTTGTTTTATTTAAATCAATGCTGTGCAGAAATTGAAAACTTTCCTCTACATCTGGCTTCTCTCATTTAACATGGTATCTTGGAATTTCTCTATGTTGACCGGCAATAAAATGCCTTCTTTTTAGTATCTGCATCACGTTGCATGGTGTCAAATCCTGGCCTTCCAAACTATCTCCAAACCAACCAGTTGACCATACAAAGCAAGTTAGTTTCTTAGTGGGGTAAGGAAGGACACCAACTCACTGAGCCATGGTAGTATCTCAAAGAAGGCAGAGCAAAGCCAGGGTATTTACTGAGATTTTAAAATTTGAGGACACTTAGGGGTGGTGCCTGTGGCTGAAAAGAGTAGGGCGCCAGCCCCATATACTGGAGGTGGTAGGTTCAAACCTGGCCTCAACCAAAAACTGCAAAAAAAAAAAAGAGAGAGAGAAAGAAAATGAGGAGACTTGGTTAGGTTGGGCAAAGATCATAAAATAATAATTTTCTTTCGGTTATTATAAAGTATCTTATTTTTAGCAGTCTTATGGGGATATAATTGACAAACATAAACTACACATATTTAAAATTTTGTAAGTTTTGACATATGTATACACCCCTGAAACCATCACCACAATCAAGAATATATCCACCACCCCCACAAGTTTCCTCACACTCCTATAAAACTCTTCCTTTCTGCACCTTCTATCACTCTACCCCAGGTAACTGCTTTTTGTAAACATAAATTATATAAGTCTACATGATTATATCATATAATCTGTATTCTTTTTGTCTGGTATCTTTCATTTAGCATAATTATTTCTGACATTCATTTACATTGTATACATCACTAGTTCATTCCCAGTCTTATTGAAAAGTATTCCTTTGTATGAATATACCACAATTTATTCATTCATCAATTGAAGGACATTTGGGCTGTTTCCAGTTTGAGCTATTACTAATAAAGCTACTATTAAACATTTGTGCACAAGTCTTTGTAAGGGCTTATGCCTTCATTTCTGTTGGTTATACACTGAGGAGTAGAATTGTTGAATAATATAGTCCAAAGTTGAATCATTTTGTACTCCCACCAGAAGTGTATGAAATTTCCAGTTTCTCTGCATCCTTATCAACACTTTATCAATCTTTTTAATTTCAGCCATTCTAAAAAGTGTGTAGTAACATCACATTTAGATACTAATTTCATTTTCTTAATGACTAATAATGTTGAACATTATGTTGTAGTGTGGAGTGTTCCATAAATGTTAATAAGGTCACATGGATTGAGATTTCTATTTCTATATACTATTTTTTGGCTGATTTTTCTGTGTACTTGTTTCTATTAACTTAGAGAAATGACTATTGAAATGCTTAGCTGTCACTGCAAATATGCAATCCCTTCTTGAAGTCCTTTCAGTTTTCAATTCATATATTTTGAAGCTCTATTTTTTTAGGGTCATAAGCATTTATAATTTTTAAGTCCCTTTGAAAATTTCCCCCTTTATCCATATAAAAGGATTTTCTTTTTCTTTTTTTATTTTTACATATACATGTATTTATTAGGTTTCCATATTTTTGCCTTCACAAAATTAAAAAGACTTAAAATTTAATAACAATAGCAATGTTTAAGATGAGGACTAGAAACAAAAACCTCATAAAGAATGAACAAACAAATACAATCAGAAAGGAATCAGACAAGTGCTACACGGAAATATTAAGCAATAATAATAATCATGATGATGATGACGATGCAAAGAAAGTAACATTCACGTTATCAAATATGAGTATGTCCATTATAGAACGTTTGACTCTGAGATTCAGTATGGAGTCATCAGTTAACTTCTGAGTATTTTTTTTTTTTTAAGTCTCAAAAGAAAGGATTTTCTTTATCCTTGGGAATATTCTTCTATATTCTTAATGTTAATATAAACATTTCAGCTTTGTTGTGACTAGTCTTAGCAGGGAATTTTTTTTTTTTTTTTTTTTTTGGGCACACTTTAACCTACTTAGGTTTTTAATTTTAAAGTGTGTTTCCTGTAGACAACATATAATTGGGCCATGTTTTTTCATCCAATTTGATAATCCCTGCCTTTTAATTGGTGTATTTAAAACATTTACACTTAATATGACTATTAATATGATTAGGTTTTAATCTATCATTTTATCATTTACTTACTGTTTGTTACATCTGATCTACATTGTCCTCCTTTTCTACCTTTCTTTGGATTAACTGTGTCTTTTTATGATTATATTTTACCTCCTTTGTTGGTGCTTTAGCTATAACTATTTGTTGTATCATTTTAGTGATTTCTTTAGGGTTTATATGATAGTAAACATCTTTATCACCGTCTACATTCAAGCAATATTAAATTATTACATGTATATATAAAAAATGTTCAAATTATATACTTCTATTTCTCCCCTCTCTGACTTTACCTCATCATTTTAATATACGTTCCTTTTTATATTACAAACCCCACAATACACTAGTATAATTTTTATGTAAACAGTTGAATATCTTTTAAAGAAATGCTAATAATAAAAACTCTTATCTATCTATCTATGTCATTACCATGTTATGTCTTCTTCATTTCTTTGTAAAGATCCAGATTTCCATCTGGGATTATTTTTCTTCTATCTTCAAGATAAATTTCCTTTAAATAGCTCACAGTATGTCACAGTATGGGTTTGCTGATGGTAAATTCTTTTAGGCCTGTACATCTGAAAATGCCTTTATTTTACCTTTCTTTCTGGAAACTTTTTTTTTTTTTTTTTTTTTTTTTGCTGATATAGACTTCTAAATTACCAGGTTTTTTTCTTTTTACTCAGAGTACAAACATGATTTTGTTTCTTAAGTGTCTCCCTTGTTGTTATCCTAAACTGAAGAAAAGACTAGTAACGACATATAGGAGTATGACTGACCCATGTCCACACCACAGTTTGTGGCACCTGACTACGTACTAAGTCCTGGGCATGTTGTGTCAAATTTCACAAAAAGTCAGGGTTTGCTGATCTTTTCGCTGGGTGATCTCTTCTTGGATCATTTAAGGAGCAGCAGCTGCATGGCAGTATTTGAGGCTGTAGAGATTAAGCATCTGCAAACTGCCGCTCAGACACCCCGTAAGAGCAGGCTTATGATCAGCAAGACCTCAACAGTGATGAGGTCTCTTCTCTCAAACCTACAGAAGAGACTCCATTCTCCATATAAAGAGTTGGCAAAACAAAACATAAGGTTTTTAATAAAATTAAGTATGTTATGATTTATCTGTTTGCTTTCCACATCATTTTCTTCATATTAAAAATCTCAGCAAAGACTTTACAGATATAAATACAACATTCCTATTCTATAAACTATTTCATGAACCTCTCAAGAAAGCATTTTTAGAGCCTTAGTGGAATTATCCTTCTAACTGCTCTTCTTTAAATCATGGCATGAAAGATTTTTCCTTCACTTCTGGTCCTTTTATACAACGTGAAATTAAGATTTGAAGAGAGAAGATAATCTAGAATTTCTCTTGAGTGATTAGCTTTAATTGTCAAATCAAGGTCCAATGTTTCTCCTTCTTGAATTAATTATCTACTTTCCTAGAAGAAAAAATGATGGATCAAAATGAATATTTGAGCCTGATCTATTCTTCTGAAGAGAGTCATCTGTTTATCAAAGTGGAAAGTTCCAACCCACTTTGTGCCTAGTAGCTAGTGTCCATTTGTGCCACAAATCCAATACCAGTCACCGGGGAGCTCTCTGTGCAAAAATGTTCTCAGGATCATTAAATAGTGTTGTAATGTTGTCAATGCCACTCAGTAAGAATAACTCAGTGCCAGGAAATAAATACTTTAGGATCAAGATAATTAGGTAAATCTAAAGCAAACTAATGTGTCTGCATTGTAAGATCTATAAAGGTGATATAGCCTTCAAGTACATACCTTGCATTCCCTAATCCTCTTCCAAGTGCTATTTCTGAGAAAATTCAGTTACTAAAGCTAGCTTCTGCAAAAGGCTCCAGGTATTGTTTATTGGAGATATTAATTCCCTCCTCTAATGTGACAAGATAAGGTTTTCCTGATTTCTGGTTATTGTGCTATTTGCCAACTAAAAAGTCACCTAATGGTGGAGTCCAGCTAATTCATTAATCAGTTGGACTCATAAAACCAATTGTTTAAGTATAAAACGTTGGAACTGAGGGAAACGGAATAGCTCCAAAGAAATGTATGTAAAAAATCAACCATCAGTTTAATTGTACGTTTCAGCCAGCCCACAAGTAAATCATAGCCAAATTGTGCCCATACAAAAGAGTAAATAAGAATGCAAGGAGAAATGTTGAGAGTGTGGCCTTGTTCATAACATAGGTCAAAGTAGCCTTAAACTAGCAAGGGAAGAAAGGACAGAGCTAGGAAAATAAAGAACTGAAGAATGCAGATAAAGCCTTGATCCGTGAACATTAGGTAGGAGACGTCTACCACTCATATAGTCATTAACTTAGTTCAAAGTTGTTGGGTAGAAACTGTCTCTTTTTGAAGATCATCTGCTTCATGGGAGTTTCTAAGCAACTTCAGCTTCAGGTCTCTAATAGAGAAAGTCTTCTACTGAGTTGAGGTTAGTTTTTGCCTCTTTAATTGAAACACGAATCCGAGAATCTGCCTTTCAGAATTTTACTACTGGGCCAGTTGTTACTAGAACTTGATAGTAACCTTTCTACTGAGGCTTAGGGCTATCTCTGGTATCTCTTCCAGAAGACAGGATATTTGAGATCTAAGTAATACACAGGTTGTTTAAGAGGATGCTGAGGAAAGGCTGCTTATACTTGTTAATATAACGCGATCTATCAACACATCGAAAGTCCCTGCAATATTTCACCCTGTCTGTTTGCAGTAGTATGGAATCTAAAAATGGAAGAGAGATTTACAGACACATGGGCCCTTCTGTCACAAATTCATGGAGGCAGTCTGTAAGTCCTAGAAATTGCTGAACTCATTGTCGTTAAAGCCTGTGGTAACACTTTAGGTCACAGAAGTTCTAGAATCCCTGAGAATTGCTCATTTAAATTTTAGAATTTTCTTTGTTATTTCTTCCTCTTCTGAAGATTGAAAATGATATTTCAAATTTCTAAGTAAAGGGCAGAGCTTTGCAAAGATTTTAGTAATATTCCCAGTAAAATAGAAAAATGGAATTCCCTGTTACTTCAGATAAGTCATAATCCCTCAAGTTTAGAAACATAAAATCAAGTATTTTTTCTGCCTTGCTATGAGGACATCTCAGCAAGGAAAGCCTTCAGTTCACCTTTAAAATAAGCAAACAACATTCAAGACACGTGCAAAACCCACTGCAGAGAGCAGTTAAATGAAATCTGCCTGCAAATGAGCAGAGGGGCCCTGAGGTTTGGGCTTTTGCCCATGTCCTGCCCTCACACACTTTTACTATTCCAACAGTATTCTGCTGGTGACAAATGAGACACCCTCAGATATCCCCTACACACACACAAAGCTTTAACAATTTTGGTAAAATTTCCCCATCAATATTGATTTAACAACATTGGCCATTTTTCCTTCCCATTGTTAACAATTTTATATAACAAATTTTGCAAGCTTCCATTTGTTGTTTGTTTTTTAATTATTGTTGTTTGTGTTTTTCTTTATAGCTGATCTCTTGAAGTTTGTAATAGTCTCTTTGAACTTTCTTTTGTTTGTTTTTAGAGACAGAATCTCACTTTGTCGCCCCCAGTTGAGTGTTGTGGCATCACAGCTCACAGCAACCTCTAACTCCTGGGTTTAGGTGATTCTCTTGCCTCAGTCTCCCGAGTAGCTAGGACTACAGGTGCCCACCACAACACCTAGCTATTTTTTTTGTTGTTGCAGTTTGGCCGGGGCCAGGTTAGAACCTGCCACCCTCGGTATATGGAGCCAGTGCTCTACCCACTGAGCCACAGGCATCACCCATCTGTGAACCTTTTCAAAGATTTAGTCTTTTGGTGTGTTATGAGGGTTGGGGTCTCAGTGGGGCTGCCTGTCTGATATGATAACTCTGGCCTCCCTATCCACATGCTTTCCATGTGTGGATTTAACTAACCAGAGATTGAAAATATTCGGAAAATAGAAATGGACCATCTCATCTTACTGAACACATGCAGGCTTTTTTTCTTGCCATTATTCCCTAAACAATACAACAACATTATTTTATGTATGTATGTATGTATGTATGTATGTATGTATGTATGTATTTATTTATTTATTTGAGACAGAGTCTCACTATTATCACCCTCGGTAGAGTGCTGTGGCATCACAGCTCACAACAACCTCAAATTCTTAGCCTTAAGCAATTTTCTTGCCTCAGCCTCCCAAATAGCTGGGACTACAGGCGCCTGTCATAACACCCTGCTATTTTTGTTGTTGTTGTTGTTGTTGCAGTTGTCATTGTTGTTTAGCCAGCCTAGGCTGGGTTCGAACCCACCTGCCTTAATGTATGTAGCCGGCACCCTAACCACTGAGCTACAAGCACCCAGCCAACTTTAAATAGCATTTATATTGTATAAGGTATTATAATCTGGAGATGACTTATAGTATACAGAAGGAGGTGTGTGGGCTACACACAAATAATACACCATTTTACATACAAGACTTGAGCATTTATGGATTTTGGTATCATCAGGGGTTCTAGAACCAATTCCTCAAAATACAGAAGGACAGCTATAACCAGCCAGAATGTTTCCTTGAACCTTTGTGTTAATTCCCTTGGGTATAAGCATCTACTTTGGTGATAGCCTTAGAGCCCTCAAACTTTAACTTGCTGATCATTCTTAACTAGGGTTTGTACTGAGGTCAAACTCTCTTTTTTTCCAATGCATTCCAAAATCATAGGCATCCCTAAAGGTATGTCTGAAGCAGGGCACACTTTACCTGTTTGTCTCTATCTGCCAGTCCAGGCAGGTTCTGCCTCTGGTCTTTTTCTAGGGGTGAGGTGCGATTTGTTTCAGCATAACTCATTGAATATCTCTCTGCTTTGCTCTTAATCTACAACCCGTCAACAATCAATCTGCATTTTCTAAAGAGGTTTCTAATAAACTTATTGGGAGCATAAATCCTTCACACACAGAAGGTAGGGTTTCCCTTCTTTAAGGTCATAGAGGAAGAATTGTAGGATTTCAAGGACTAATAATGCAAATGTGTGAGAGGTAAAGTAACAGGGTGCCATGGGACGTAAGCCTACTTACTGGGAAATGCTGCCAATTTTTAAGAGCAGTAAAGATTGCACAACATGATGAACCAAAAACTTGAAAGACACACCAAAGTCAAGCCTGCACTAGTCTAGCTACCTCAACTATTGCTCATAGACAGGGCAAGCAGGTTTCTGCCAGATGAGTCAAGAAACGTTGCAGAAAGTTCTTGGTCTCTGATGATTTTCATGAGGCTGGATCAGAGCACTAAGGGTTTGCCTCTCATGAAAACATACACAGAGAAGATTAGGTGAGCCAGTGAGAGGCTGTGAAAGGGCTAATTGTAACTCACAGAAAGCCTGTAAAGTTTAGACTTCCAGGAAGGAGGTCTGGTTACCAAGGACTTGGTTGTCACACACTAGTGTGACAATTTCAGAGAAGATAGGAGCCCACTGTCTGCGGTAACAAGTGAGACCCAGGAACTTCTTAATTGTCTCTTAGTTTCTGGTCTGAAAATTTTTTGAAGGTTCTGTAGCCTGTGATAAGGATGAGATTTATCTGGATAGGATAAAGCGTGCCCTAATTAATGAGGTTTACCGTGACAAAACTGTAACTTCTCTTTGGAAACTTTCTGCTCTTTCCGAGCTAAAGCAGTAAGTAGAGGTGGAATCTGTCTTAGAGCTTACCTCATATTTTGAATACAACAAAAGGTCCTGCATATTGGATAAGAACAGAATCACAGGGGAATTGAGGCTCCTTGAGGTCATGGAAAAGTAGGTGATGCCTTCATAAATCCTTGGGGCGTAACAGGCTAAGTATTTTGTTGATTTGTCTAGGAGAAAGCAAACAAATGTTTCTCATGTTGATATAAAGTAACATGATAGAAAGAAAATATAGTACACAACTGTCAAATATTGATTCTTATATGCACCAAAGACAAAATTAGCATTTGGGTTTTGTCCTACAGTGGAGGAGGAATGACCGTTCCATTTGTGGTCCTGGGGTTCTGAACAAATCCGCATCCCTGTCCCATATTGGCTTGGCTTGGTTGGCTTGTATTTGGTTTTGTTTCTGTTTGTTATTGTTGGTGGTGATTTTTCACTAAGAGGACAGGAGTGTTACGAAAATTGGCCTGAACTGTAATGAGTCCTTTCTCTATGAGACTTTCACTACTGGCTACGGGCCTTCTTCAGCTTCTGTTTAAGAGGGAGTCATGCAAATGTCAGTAGAGGATCACTTCATTTTTTCCCCTTCAGTTTCTTAGCTCTTACAGGGCAATTCTTCCAATGTTCTATTCACAACATTTACAACTAACTTTAAAAAGAATCTTTATACCTGAGCTTTTAGAAGAATCAAGCTGTAATTCACATGACATAAAACTCACTTTCAAAGTGTACAATTCTATAGCTTTTCATATATTCACTACGCTGTGTGATGATCACCGCTGTCTAATTAACACAACATTTCCATCGCTCCAAAAAGAAACCCGTAACTATTTGTCATGGGTTCCAATTTCTCTGCCCACCTATCCCCTGGCAACCATTAGTGAACCCTCTGTCTCTGTGGATACATCATACACGGTTATGCATTGCTTAATGATGAGCATACGTTCTGAGAGCAGTCTTGTTGTTGGGAGAGCATACACTTACACAAACCTAGATGGTACCACCTGTGCACATCGACACTATATGGTATAGCTTACTACTCCTAGGCTACAAACCTGTACATGTGCTGAATATCACAGATAATTATAACACGTGGTAAATAATGGTATAACCAAACATAGTAAAGGTACAGTAAATACATGATATTATACTGATATGGGACCAGCTAACATCTGCTTTGTGTTATTGACGGACGTTATGTGGCACAAATGGAATCATAAAATACGTGGTCATTTGTGCCTGGTTTTTTCCACAAGGCTTAACGTTTTCAAGGTCCTTTTTTTCATTCATTTTGTGGGTGAATAACATTCCATTGTAGTAGATAGACCACATCTTATTTATCCATTCATCAGCTGATGGTATTTGGTTTGTTTCTACTTTTTTGCTATAATGAATAATGTTGCTGTGAAAATTTATGCACAAGTTTTTGCACATGTTTTCAAATCTTTTAGCTAAATGTGGGGCTGAAATTACTGGGTCATAGGGTAATTCTATGTTTAACTTTTTAAGGAACTGCAGGGGTGTCCCACCTGTGGGCTGCAGGCTGCATGCAGACTATTTGAGGCCTGTTTTGCTTATCTATGTTGTCAGATATTACAAAAATTATGCACAGATCTTTTCATCAGCTTTTGTTAGTGTTTGTGTATTTAATGTGTAGCCTAAAACAACTCATGTTTCAATGTGTGGCAGAAAAGAAAAAAGGTTGAACATTCCTGCACCAAACTTCTCCATAATGGCTGAACCATTTCACCTTTCCACAGAAATATACGGGAGTTCCAATGTCTCCATATCCTTACCAACCCTTTTGATTGTCTGATTATTATTATTATTGCTATTATTATTTCCAACAAGTAGATGTGAAGTCATATCTCATTATTGTTTTGTAAGTATTCTTTATATATTTTGAATACTAGACCCTTGTAAGATATGACTTGCAAAATTTTCTTTGTCTGTCAATTGTTTTCTTACTTTCTTTTGGATCAAATTCACACATACAAAAAAAAACACCTATAGTCTGTAAGTCATCTCCCATGATGCAAGTTTGCTCAAGTCTTAAGAAATTTTAGAAGCTAAGCTCTTTTATATAATAGTATTATAATTTTATTAATCAAAGCAGTAGTAATTTTCCACATGAGATGTCTATTAATATCTAAGCATTTGGAATAAAAAGGTTTAAAAAAGGTGAAGATTTATAATAAATAACAGTTTTGTATACTGAACAAGTAGAAGGCATATTATTAGCCAATATAACTACAAACAAACAAAAGGCCCTTATACTATAATAGTTCAGTTCAGTACGTAGCCATATGAGAGACTAAAGGAGTCTATTAATTTCTCCTAATGCTAAATACAAATTTCAAGATGCAATTATTTTTGTGTCTAATGAGCAGCAACATAAAACCAGCCAAGCCCTGCATCAGATACTAACCTTTGTCCCATTATGTTTAGAGGCTTAACTCAGAGATGAGAGATGTAGGGCTCCTTGGCTGCGGCAGAAAGGTGTGACACTTGCCTCTGACCAAGGTAAATGCACCTCATTCTACACAGCAGCTTTCTCTCTAAAGTCATATGTAAATTATGCTGTTCTCAATCAAACCTATTTTGCATGTACCACAAATTTTGCTATTTAAAGATATATTACAATAAATCCTTTTAAAAACAAAGAACATTTTGTGAATAATGATTGCTCTCTAGTTAATCTGTACTGTAAATTTGGATTTTCAAATACCCCATTTTCTTAAAATAGGGCACAGCCTGTGATGAAATGACAGTTGAACAATGCAGTTTTCTGCAAAGCCGGCAGACGGCAAGGGCTGAGCAGGCAAGGGCTGAGCAGGTGCTCGGGTGCCGCTGTGGTTTCTGTGGTTTGAGGAAGTGCTGGGGCTGGGAAGGCTCCAAAGATGAGCAGCTACAGCGATTGGGTTGTAGGAAACTAAGAGCTTTGTGAAAATATCAGTAGATTTAAGCTTATTTAACTAGGGACCAAGAAAACTAAGGTCTAACTTGTTCACAGTCTTCAAAAACACACAATGTAGGAAAAAGACTGATAGTGCAGAAGTAAAAGAATACAAAATAGGATCGTAGCTATGTGAGAGCAAGTACGAATATGAACGAAGAATACAAAGAAAATCCAGGGGTCCAAACAGATACATGGATAAAATGTTTGTGCTTAAAATGCCCTTTAATGCTGTTATAGTATTAATATTATAACGCAAGATGTAAATGATGATATAGTTGTATATTAAAATTTAATATACAACTGACATAACATAGGTATACATACATATAATGTTACAAATAGTATATATAATTTAGAGGGAGGTCAGCTCAGACACGGCCTGATGGGAGAAAGGCCCCTCCTCTAACACTGACTCTTCTACTGCTGTGACGTCCCCCACTGTTAGCCTCAGGGGTCTCAACACTTCAATGCTGTTAACCTCTGTGGATTACTGGGGGACATTTTTCACTTCCACCTACTATCGATTCAACATAGGTCCCTGAGCCACCTCCTAAGTTTCCACACCCTTTGCCAGCAGCAGGAATGCAACGCAGGCAGAACACGCGCCATCCCTGCCCTCTCAGAACTTACTTAAAGGTGATCACAGTAAAGGGCAGTAAAGGCAGAGTAGCAACAGACAGGGACGCACAAACTGGAGGAGACTTGAGCTCAGGTCTGCGGGATTTAGCAAGGCTTTTGGCAGAAATAGCACAGAGGCCGGTAAGGGGGCAGGTTGGGAGCCCGCAGGACCAGCAGGACAACAGTTGGGAAGTTCAAGGAACTGATGTTGGAACAGTGGAGACAAGTGATGGGTCTGCAGAGGCAAGAAGCTTCCAGATCATGCAGGATGGTCCAAGTCACACTAATGAGCTTGACATTGACCTCAAGCGCTCTTGGAGGCTTTGAAGCAGGAGAGTGACCTGGTCAGCGCCTTTCAGGAAGATGAATCGATGTGGATGCAGAACAGAGAGAGGTGGGGGGGCACGGCAGCTGTGATCTCAGCCATGGGACCGGCCAGAAATGGGCGGATTGAAGAGCAAACTGGAGGGAGGAAACTAGACTTGCGGGACGGAATGGGACCCCGAAGTGTCACATGCATCGTAAGCCAAGCAGAGAACGGTGTGCGCAGCGCAAGTTCAGGAAGAGGCCGTGGCGACCGACACCGGGTGGCGGGTGAGGGCAGGAGGGCCCAGAAGGGCCAGCCCAGGCAGGGTACGGGTCTCACGGGTACTGTGGGGCGGGTAGAAGAAGTGACTTCAAGCTTCACCTCAGGGGGCAAACAACAGACTGGCGCTCGGGGCCACCAAGTCCTCCAGCCCAAAGAAGGTGGAACAAGGTACCCCGGAGCAAGCGGAATTGAATTCTGAGTTCACAGCACCAAGAATGGGCTTGTAGGTGGAGCGACCCTTCTTCTCTTCAGTGCTAATGAAAAGGTCCCCACTACACCCCCGGGAGGCACTTCGCATTTTAGCGTGCTAGCCTGTTCTGCAGAAGGGCCTGGGGCCGAGGCAAACTTGGCCTCATCTCTGTCCTTGGGGCGTTCCCAGCAGCGGAGCCACCCAGACAAGCAGGGAACATGGGCCTAGGCGTGGAGGGCTGAGGTCAGCGCAGCAGCGGGCCCCGGGAGCGCCCAGCACTGGGTCAGAAGGCCCCAGGGCCCAGAATGCCCAGACCAGGTCCTCAAGGTCAGTCTTCACAACAGCCACGGGAAGAGAAGGGGGCGAGAGCTCCTGGAGAAGGGCCGTGCAAAGCCACAGAAGAGGCAGAACCTGGAGCTGGGGACAGAGATGAGAGCTGTGGCCTCAGCTAGAAAAGGGAGCTCCAGGGAGCAGGGAGCATTGGGCAGGAGACGCCAGAGTGAGCCCAGGGTAAGGAAGGCATGGGCGTCCAGGTTGTTGGAAAGCTCTTCTACTGAGGGGAAACTGGAGGAGTTTTAAAGCAAAGAAATAACACGCTAAGACGCGCTTCCTTCAGAGGTTGTGATGGTCAGACATGAGGATCTGGCCGTAAGGGTAGCATGATTTACAATATGACCAAGTCCCAAGGCCTTCTTCTTAACTCTGAGAATAATCATCTAGAGATACAATGAAATTGCTGTTTCCAGGCCTTTGTTCTGTAATTGTGGTCACTGCGTAATAACATGCACCTGCTCAAAATTCTAAAGGTATAAGATTGAAGTCAACAAAAACTAAATCTTTCCTTTCCAGACCCCGCGGTTTCTTCCTTTTTCTTATGAATCTTTGCAAAGTCAATCTCTTTCTCTCCCTCCCTACCTCCCTCATCTCCCCTTTTCTGTCTCTCTCAAAAAACAAACATTTCCTCCCACAGATGGCCACAGAGTAATCCTACTGCCTTATTGCCTTCTTCATGTAATATTTCTCAAAGATCTTTCCCTCTCAGTTCATACACGGCTGCTTGATTCTTTTCAGCAGATGCTTAATTTTCTCTTATGTGGAAGTATCATAACATATTTAACAGTCTCTTATTTTCCTATTGATGGACTTCGGGTCTAATGACACTCTCACTATCATAAAAAAGTACAGCAATAAATATTCTTGCACATGTGTTGTTATTTTGCATAAGTATGAGCATGTGTGTAGCATAAATTCCTAGAAGTTATAATTGCTAAATTCTGAGTTCCTAGGAGGGTATGAATATTTTTGATGTTGATAAACTGTTACTTGCTTGTCTTCTGTAATGGTTGTATGCCTGCCTTTCTACATCAGTGCAAAACCCTCGTCATACCAAACTTTTTGGCTTGCCAATTTGTAGGTGAGAAAATGTCACCATAGATTTAATTTGCATGTGTCTTTTTAAGAGTGAGGTTAAACACCTTTTCCTGTGTTTAAGAACTATTTGCCACATTTTTCACCGTGACAGACCATGTCTTTGGCCGATTTTCCAGTGATTTATTGGCAACTTTCTTATTGATCTGTAGGAGCTCTTTATATGTTAAAGATACTGAACTATTTGTAAAATTAGTTGCAAGTTTTTCATTTTTCTTTTGACTTCATTTGTGATGCCTCTGTCATGCACAATTTCCTTTAGTTTTATGTAATCAAATTTATCAGTCCTTTTTTTTTCAAATATAGCTTATGGATTTGAAGTCAAACTTTATAAAGTTTCCCTGTGCCAAGAATATTTTTTAAATATTATTCTAAATCTCCTTCCAATACTTTTTATAATTGTATTGTTGTGCAATAAGTTTTTTTCATCAAGAACTTATTCAGATACAAAACAGGAAATCTAAGTTTTATATTAGATGTTGGATTATAATTGCTCCAACATTTCCGCTTGATATTATTGAACATCTACATTTCCCTCCCCCTAACTTGAAATCCCACCTTTATGATGTATAAAGTATCTAGAGTACTTTGATTCCATTTATCTATTTATAGGATCGATCAGGTTATTTTAAATTTATGAAATGTGCCTCCTCTTTATTCTTTGACTTCAAAATGTCCTGCCTAAAATGTGCATTTTTCCATAAAATCTTTCAAATAAACTTGTCTGACTCCAAAAGAAAATACCCCTCAGTCATTTTATTTATATTTCATTAACAGATTGACCAAGAGAGAACTAAAGTTCTGTGGTATCAAGTCTCCCAATCTAAAACAAAGTGAACTTTGATTTGTACAAATCTGATTTTGTGTCTTTCAGTATAGGTCATGTGCAACTCTTTTAAAAACTGCACCTGTACGTGTAGTCATTCTTTGCACTGTTGGGAGTGAGTCTCTTCTTCCACTCTGTCTGTCTCTAACTGGTTCTGTTTATAAACATAGAGACTGTTGGTCCCTAGATATTAATGTTGTACCCAGCACCTGATGTATAGTCTTTCTGGGGGGTCTTCATGGATGTTTAGTTAACAATTATATCATCTGCAAGTAAGATAGTTTTACCTCTTCCTTTCTAATTTTTACATCTCTCAGCTCCCTCTTGCTATATAATTTTGGTGGTTTGCATCTTTTGAAATGATGCTAAATAACAATGATGATAGGTAGATGTAATTTTATTGTCCTTCATTTTAATAAAATGTATCTGGTATTTCCCTTACAAGCATACTGCCATCTTCTAGGATAAGATGTATGAGATGTGATGTATATTTATCCCTTTCTTCTTTTGGAATTAAGAACCTACATTGAATATTAGCAAATGCCTTTTTGGCGCCTTTGGAAATAAACTTACCATTTGTCTCTTTTAATCTCTTCAAATCATAAATTGTATTAGTTTTCCTAATTAATTCACTTGACTAGGCAAACTACCCCCCAATTCCTGAGATGAACTCCATGTTACTTATTTTGTTCTTTTTTTTTTTTTTTTTTTTTTTTTACGTGATTTAAAGGAATTTATTTTTTTTGAAACAAACAAACAAACAAACAACTTAAAAGCCAAACCAAACCAGCCAACCAAACAAATAGGAAACAAAAGCCTGAGTGGTTTAATCTTTTATTTACCACTCATGTGCCACATGATTGTAAGTAAGTTAATTAGCCTTTGCAGCCTAGTACTAACTCCCATGGTGATGAAGTTTTTGCATGAAACAAAAATACTTACTATGA
>CAUYPK010048792.1:0-10916 GCA_963574355.1 Loris lydekkerianus | reverse complement strand
GCTTTCACATGAAGGCTATAACCCAACTATACCACAAGACTATGGGGAAAGGGCCAAGGAAGGGGAAGGGAGGGGGGAGGTTTGGGTGGAGGGAGGGTGATGGGTTGGGCCACATCTATGGTGCATATTTTTATCTATAATAATAAAAAAAAAGTTAAACCCTGAAGCTAATAAAAATAGATACAAATAATACTAATTCCATGCAAAATTGATAAAATGTTCACACAGGAAAAATTAATTCAAGTAACTTCTGAACAAGAATAAGAATAAAAAGAACTAAAAAGAATTTGAACTTTAGATAATTGATTTTTGTGTAATGGTCTTGGTGGTGCCATTCTGAAAATGTTTTGAATATATGGATTGAAAAAATGAATGAACATGGATATTATGAGAAATAAGAAAATTCACTATTGATGTAATAGTGAATAATAGAATAAATGTAAATATCAAATGAAAGAATAAGAGAAAAAAAGTGCAGTGTTGAATTTCAGTTTTAAGTTATCAGTGTGAACACACTCACGTGTGCCCGTGTGCAAGTGCACACACATATATTTTTCCCCTAACTCTGGGAAAGTGGCAAAAGCAAAAATAAACAAGAAGCAAT
This sequence comes from Loris lydekkerianus, assembly GCA_963574355.1. Classification (NCBI taxonomy): domain Eukaryota; kingdom Metazoa; phylum Chordata; class Mammalia; order Primates; family Lorisidae; genus Loris; species Loris lydekkerianus. The sequence continues at coordinate 10,312 of CAUYPK010048792.1, read as the reverse complement.
AGATGACACTTATACCTCTGTTTCTAAACAGCATTTTCTGCTAACAAGAACCAAAGCTTCTTGAAGAAATGGCTGATATTAGTCTAGAGCAGAAAAAGTACAAAGTGAGCCTGCAGCATCTTACTGTTCCAGAAAAGAGGAAAAAGCTCAAAGTCTAATGGGGCCCCGAGAAAGGACACTGTAGCCGGTTTAAATGGGATTCCATTAATAAAGTTGGAACATTGAAAAAAATAATGAGGGAAGAGAACATAGCACAATCAAATTTTAAAAAAGATACATCATAATAACAGAGGACAGGTAAGGGAGGGAGGAATAAAGGAGGGAAGAGAAAAAGAGAGAAGGAGAGTGAGGAGAAGGTCCTTTAGAGGAAATGCCAACTCTGTGGTATATACGCAGAACCACAGTAATAACTGATTTAGACAGGATCATTAAATCATCACTCAACCAAACGTTGTTGGAAAACACAATATGAATTTCAATATTACAAAAATGTGAAAGTTCTTTTGCAGTGGAGATATCTGATGGTCTCAACCTTCAGCAAATAATGGTACATCATAGGCCTTCTGATGTGACATGGTGACAGCCTCACGGCACGCCCAAAAGGATGTTTATGCCAGAAATGTTGGGCATATCTTTACCCATGAGGAGATAGACATCGGCAGACTATGAGGTATTTGGCAAAACAACTGACCTGGATGTTTAAATTAATTGTGTTACAGAAAGGTGTGCAAGTGGAGGAGATTGTTACTTCATCAAGAAGAAATAATAAAAATATGTAAATCTTGACTTAATTTTATAAATTACAAAACCACAAAATACAAAAACAAAATAAATAAAATATTACCACAAAGGATTTTTTTTTCTTTAGATAATCAAGGGATTGAAGAAATTTTGTAGGGGATGTGTATTGACAATGTTGTTGAATTAATATTTACTTTCTTAAGTGCTATAAGGTGCTGAGGCTGCTCATTCTTAAAATATGCCTGTTAAAGTATTTATGTATGAAGTTTCATGGCATCCATAGCCTACTTTCAAATGGTTTGGAAAGAAGAAAGTGTGGGATAAGATGTTAACAGGTGGTCTGTTTAGTGAGGAATATATGAATATATAATGTACCTTTTTTTTTAATTGTTTGGGATTCATTGAGGGTATAAAGAATTAGGTTACACTGATTGCATTTGTTAGGTAAAGTTCCTCTTGTAATTGTGTCCCGCCCCCAAGATGTGTGCCATACACCATGTCCCCAATCACTCTTCCTACTGCCCTCTCCCGATCCTTCACTCCCCTACCCCCACCTTGTATTAGATCATTTGCTGCCTTCATATTAGAATTGAGTACATTGGATCCTTGCTTTTCCATTCTTGTGATGCTTTACTAAGAAGAATGTGTTTCAAGTTGATACAAAATATGTAAAGTCTTCATCTTTTTAATGGCTGAATAGTATTCCATGGTGTACATATTCCACAGCTTGTTAATCCATTCCTGGGTTGGTGGGCACTTAGGTTGTTTCCACATTTTGGCGATTATAAATTGAGCTGTGATCCACAGTTTAGTGAAAATGTCCTTATGATAAAAGGATTTTTTAATTCTGGGTAGATGCCCAGTAAAGAGATTGCAGGATCAAATGGGAGGTCCAATTGTACCACCCTTTCAACTGTTTTTAGTATGATATTTTTCAGAATAAAAACAAATAAGCAGGAGCCATTATTTGAACAGTCTCACCCTATCCTAAATCCCTAATAAGTACATCCATTGATTATTTTCTTCTTCTATTAATAAAAATTACAATAAGTACTCACAATTCCCTCCCTCCTACCACCAGTTTCTAGTCTCATGCTCTCAAAAATTCTCCAGAGATATAAATTCCATCTAAGCATGTCACTCAGTCACATTTTCAGGGATTTCATTGCCTTGTAGGAAGGCTTTTAAGCTTAGCACAGCATATAAAATCTTCCATTTGATAACATGTTGACCTAGATTTCTCATTTTTCCTTTAAAATGACAGTGTTGAAATTCAAAAACATAATGTGACACTACGAAACTTTGAAATTACTTTGAAGTTTTGATTTTAATTGATTTTAATACTATTTCATTTGCTTTTATAGAATCTCAACAAATAGATTTCTATATCTTTGTTATGCCAGATCTATCATTTTTTGTTCTATTTGAATAATAAACTACAGGATGCAAAATAAATACCTAAGCCAAAAATTTAAGAATAATACATCTATCAAGCAGAAACTCCAATTGCTCTATTAATATGACACCATTTCTTGAATCCTTACAAGCCCCTGGGAATCCCAGGGCAAGTGGCCCCTTATGAACACATGATTGCTGGTGTTAATAACTGTTATCACTCTGAGATTTTGAGACATGAACTGATACACTTTACAAGGGCTTCTCATAGGTGTTGTCGGTAAAGAACTCCTAAATTCTGAAGAGACAATGATATTGCCTTTTTTCTTATGTATTAGGTAATACCTTTTGATGTCTGTGCAGTTTTTTTTAGTTTACAGAAATCATTTTTAAAAACCTAATTTTCATTTGTTAGGAATATGTTCCCTGAACCTTTCTCTGACTAGAAATTGTCAAAATTGTCAGACTTGTATCTAACTCTCTCTTCTATATATTGGCTCCCTCCTTAGTGGCAAGCAGATAATCTTATCCATTTCCACCATTTCTTCTACCATACAAATGCTCATAGCTCGGAAATTTGAAAGTCTAGGTCAAACTTTATATGGCTAATTTTCTATTGTACACTTCCATCTAAGTATGCTCCTGATAACATTCCAAAACAAAAACAAAGCCTATTTTTTTCCCCTGTGAAAATTGTTTTTCTTGTGTGATTTTCCAAGCCTTCAAGAGAAGTTTTCCAAGAGACTTTGGTGCTCCACAGGACTTCTCCCTCGTCCTCTCTCACCAGGAAAAGTAGCTTAGTGTGGCAGAAAGAGCAATAGATGTCAATTTTAATAATGTTGAATTTGCTTTTACCTCAACAAATAGGTTTCAGTATGGTTCTTACCTCTCTCTCTCTTTCTCTGTCTTTTGTGTTCTAATAAACTACAATATGTAATGTAGGGGTCCAGCGGATAGGGGCCTTGGCATTAGTAGCTATAAATTCATACCTGGCTAAGTCTTCAACTTAACAATACTCATGGTTGTTTTGGCCCTCAGGTCTTTTTTTTTTTGTAAAATGGAGATGACAAATTTTACCTCTACAGTTTGTTGTGAATAATAAATACTCTTTGTGGGTGGTACCTGTGGCTCAAAGGGTTCAAACCCAGCCCAGGCCAAAAAACTGCAAAAATAATAAATAAATAAATAAATACGCTTTGCACTTTAATATGTTTGGGAGAAATTAGATGATCTAGAGTTGTGTGGCCTAAATCAAGGTACATTTGAGCTGTATCTCTCTCTCCTCCTCACTTTCTTTTTAAGACAGAATCTCATTCTGTTGCCCAGGTTACAGTGCCTGGCATCATCATAGCTAACAGGCAACCTTAAACTCACGGGTCAAACAAGTGGTCTTCCTTTCACTAAATTAGCATAGCTAATTTTTCTCTCTTCCCTCCCTCCCTTCCTTTCTTTCTTCCTTTTTTCTTTCTTTCTTTTCAGTAGAGATGGGGTCTCTCTCCTGCTCAGTCTGGTCTGGAACTCCTGAGCTCAAGCAATCCTTCCACCTTGCTCACTGAGCTACTGCTCCAGGCGTCTGAGCTGCATCTCTGACTTGGTTACTGTAATGACCTTATGAAAGGTATTTGTTAGGAGATGGTTGCCACCTTTACAAGAGTGAAAAGTTTATTTTAATAGGAGCAAAGGATGTAGGAACAAAGAAGTTAAATTTGAAGCTGAAATGATAGAAACAGCTAGAATATAAATGATTTTATATGTGAAATTAAAGATTCTGGATGTGGAAGAAGCCACTAGTGCAGGTATATAAGGAGGAGAGAAACATATTTTTGTGTACAGGTGTGCATGTGTGTGTATGCGTGTCAAAAGGGGAAAATAAAACAGTATGTTTAATAATTCCTTTTTTTTTTCTAAATTTTTATTGTATGTATCTAAGGTATTTAACTTGATGTGTTGATACAAATTTACATAGATGTTTACTACAGTCAAAAAAATTAACATACCTATCATCTCATATGTTACATTTTTTGTATATGTGGTAAAAGTACCTAAAATCTATTCTTTAGCAAATTTCCAGTTTACAATATAATATTATTAATGATGGTCTTCACGCTGTATACTAGGTCCCTAGTTCCATTATTGTTCTGAGGGAAATAGCTGTATGTGGGTTGTAGTTAATTTTTCATTCTTACCACTCTTCTCTTAATTTTTGTTACCCAGTTTGACTCAGATTCTGAACAGAAAACACACTGGATTACCAAGGGCTTAAAACAAAGACTACAATTCACTATGGTGAAAATTATCAGTTAATTAAATATGAAGACCAAATGACCATGATAATTTTCTTCAATTTTCTGCATCAACATCTATTCTCCATCTGTCCATGCCGGCAAAGTAATCCACTATTTTAGGCACCAAGTTACATGTTTTTGACCTTTTCAAAAATTGGATGTATTTTTTGTTTGGTTGTTTTTCTCTTTTCTTGTTTTGGTTAGTTTTTCAATCTGGCCTCCCTATAGGGTTGTGGGAATAAACGAGATCGGAATGGCATTCACATTACTGAGGGAATGCCAGTCAAGGAAACATTATCACCTGGAGCATTCTCAATCCAACTGCTTTATTATTTTTTGTACTTTAATCGGAGTGAAGATGTTTACCTACAGGGAAAGTCTGCACAGGCTGACTCACTGCAGAATCTAACAGCTCTATCAGTAGATAGGGCTTTGGCTTTTAAAAAATGGATTAATCATATTGAATTTTTTAAACAAAGAAATAGGAAACACATGATAAGCAACTTTTAATAGGAGAGAATGAAAATTAGAGCATTGGAAAATAAAGTTCCCCTTTACTGTATCACTTATGTAGCCTCACATATAATTTCATTTTCCCATTTTGTACCTCATCCTGCATTCATATTTTACAGTTTTTGCATGCTAATGTTTATAGAAATTTTTATTTCGAGTTTGTTTGTTCTTTCTGTTGAAATATTTTTTGAGTTAACTCTGGCTACATTAAACAGCTTTTTAAATAGCATCCTTACACACACGCCAGTGCCTCCCACATAAAGACAAATGTAACCTCCTCATTAGGATGGCACAGTCACTCACATGCTCCCTGCTGACTCAAATGCTACACTTACCAATGCTCACTGTGCAGGTTTAGCCACAGTGATGTGTTCACTTCACCTTTCTGCTCTTGCAATTTTTAGGCCCTTTTCCTGTGATCTCGTCTATATACTTTACCTGATGAACTCATTAACTCAAAGTCCATCTAAGGATTTAAGTACTTGCTGACTACCTACCCAGATGTTGGTATAATTTTAATTGATTAATAAATTAATGTCTTCCATTCAGTAATGCAGGAAAAGATTTGCTTTTACTACGTGGTGAGGGGAGAATCACTAGGGCTTCACCCTTCCTCCTGAGAAAGCTTATGCAGAGCTAAGACGAAAACAGTAAATAAATAACTATATTGCTATGTATACAGCAACCCGTTCCTATCCTGATATTCTGTACTACTGCTTCTAATAACATCAATAATGTGCACAAATTTGAAGCTGTCCCTTGAAAACAGCCACAGTATTTATCGCTAAGCTCTGGAGCCAGAACTGGCAAACCAGATAGTGCAGCCCTTGGCTTTGGAATGTGATGAACAGAAACAGAGATTGCACGGAAATGCCTCCGAGGTGATGAGAGGGTGGAAGGAGGACACAGGCCAAAAGGATAGGGGAGGAGAAAAGGGGAGGGCTTTGGACAACCTAAACCCATCTCAGCCAGAGCAGTTCCACTTTCATCTGTGTTACACATGGGCCTTCTATATGAGAATCCCCTTCTAAAATGAGAAAAATGCAAGAACCTACTTTTTTTTATATTCTGAAAACTACTCAATAGCCATTCCGACTCCTCATATTAGTAGTTCAAAGTAGTAGAAACTTTATTCCTTATGAATGAATTAAAAATTGGTATTCAGAGCAGCTTGAGTCAGGTGCTGGTTTCTTTAATTAAGCTCCCAGTGTGGTTCACAGAAGACAGATGGCTACGATGTTAGTGCTTTGGTTAAGAATGGCGTGCTGCTTTCAGCTTCCACAGTTCTCCCATGACCAGAAACAAATTTTTACCCACGATACTTAAAAAGTGAAACCTTAGTAAGTCTGTCCTTTCACACATTCATAAAATTCATCTGACGTAGTGGAAAGCATTATGTTTCTCCATTAACTAAGGTGTTACCTGGATGGATGCAAGTTTTCAAGTCTAGATGATACCAGAGAATTCCTAAAACTTTTATGAGCGTTTCATATATGTGTTTCAAAAAAACATATTTCCTGGTTTTCTGTACCCTGTCCAACTAACATACATATACCCTTTTTTATTTATCATCACTTTTACAAATAGGATAATCCCCCCAAAAAAGAAAACAATGTATGTAAAAACTCATCATACTCCTATTAAATGCAGATATCATATTCCAAAGAGATAATCATGAAAATCATTCAAAGAGGAGAACAAAAGGGAAATAAAATGTGGACCTATGTCATATAACATAAAGAAGGAAGAAGAAAGATGAAGTTATAAGAAAGCAAAGAGAGAGAGAGAGAAGGAGAGAGAGAGAGAATGTGTTCAAATGAGGCAACAGATGAGAAATAAGAAACGGTCACTTCCCATCCCACATCTGGAATGATATTAGTGTGTGCCCAGCAAAGGCCAACATGAGCTTGCTTTGCTTTCTCCTTAGCCTGGATTTACAACTGATATGCAGATACTGATTTTCTGACAATACCCTGAAGCCACTTCTTGGACGTGTAAGTAGTCTCCAACCATTAAAAATATGTGGCTAAGACATCACACCCCAATTTAGTCTCCGCGCTGCCCAGAGGGTGCCCACTGTATTTCACCACGAGCTCACACTCCCCCGATTCTTTCTTCAGTGTTGTGCTTTTTCTACCTTTGGCTCCTAGAGCTCTGTGCTTCTGTCATCACATGGCATTTCCATTACTGTAAACTCTCATGAAGGCATGTTTTCTTCTCCTTTATCCCCTTTACATTGGAAATACAGTAGGTACTCCAAACAAATATTTGTTCAACAAACAAATTTTACCAGAGGACATACAATCATGAAATATTATCCTAGTTGAAGAAATACTTCATGTAATTGACCAGATTAATGGTGAAGCCGGAGGCACTGTAACATGGACAATTTATGAAGTAAGAGTTATTTTTAAGAGTTATTTAAAATATAAAAATAATAATGCACAGACTTTTAAAGAAAGTTAAGACCAAACTGAAGGAAACCTTTGAAATATATTATTTTTAATGTTATGGATGAGTGAAAATAGTTATCTATAAGAATATTCATTCATATTCTTTTTAGTAAAGTATCTCAAGAACGGAAGAAGAAAAAGTATCTAATGTACTCAGTACTATTATGAAACCAATATATAATCACTCACACTTTCATACAAATGATAAAACACAACTATAGCCCAGAATCTTGAAGAGGAAAGAGGAGGGTAAAGGGAGGGGAGGGGGAGACCTGGTGGAGGGAGGATAATCAGTGGGACCTCACCTGTTATGCATAATGCAAGAGTACATGACTAATCTATTAAGAGTAGAGAATAGATGTCTTAGCGTAACAAATAATTTAGTGACGTGATGGCTGTGTTAACCAGTTTGATGTAAGCATTCCAAATTGTATATAAAATCAGCACATTGTATCCCATAAATGCATTAATGTACACAGTTATGATTTAATATGAAAAATAATAAAATTAAATAAAAAATAACAAAAAAATTCATTCTAACACTTTTAAAATAGCAAAACTTGTCCAAAACATATAACAATACAGTAAGTGCATAATCATCAGAAATAGTAGTTTGGGAGCCTAAAATGATGTTGGTCAATATCTAGTCTGCTGGTTATCTATGAGACTACCTTAAGGGTGAATAATCTTGCTCATTTATAGTTCTACACCTAAGTTTTGAAAAATACCTGGCACAAAGTGGTAACTCATTGAAAATATGCTATATTTTTGATTGGAAAAACTATGTAACTGATAATATTTTAAAAAGAAGCCTATTTGAGGAAACTGGATATCCACATGTATTAGAATTAAAGTAGACCCCCACTCTCACCCTATACAGAAATCAACTCAAAATGGATAACAGATATGAATATAAGACCCCAAACAACAAAACTACATGAAGCAATCATAGGGGAAATGCTTCAGAAAATTGATTTGTAAAAAGATTTGATGAACGTGACCTCAAAAGGGAGGGCAACAAATAAACAATGGGGATTATAAAAAGTTTAAAAGCTTCCATACAGCAAAGGAAATAACCAGGTGAGAAGATAAACTACAGAATTGGATAAAACCTCTTATCCAGCGGGGGTTACTCTAGAGAATATACAAGGAATTTGGACATCTCAATAGCAAAATAACAATCCAATACAAAATTGGCAAAATAACAATCCAATAAAAAAATCGAGACATTTCTCAAAAGGCATACAAATAGCCAATAAATATGTTTATAAAAGTTCAGCATCACTAATTAGCAGGAAATGCAAATCAAAGTCACCTTGGGGTATCATCTCGCCCTACTTAGGACAGCTATTATCAAAAAGACAAGAACTACTAAATGCTGGCAAGGATGCAGACAAATGGGAACTGTTATCCACTGTTGCAGAGACTGCAAACTAGTAAAGCCTCTATATAGAACAGTATTGAATTTCCTGAAAACAGAACTAACACATAAGTTAGCAATCCCAGTACTGGCCATTTATCCAAAGGAAAGAAAGTAGTTATATTGAAAAGTCATCTGTCTCCCCCTGTGTTTATTGTAGCACTATTCATGATAGCCCAGATGTGGAACCAACCTAGATATGGAATCATCCAACAACAGATGATGGATAAAGAAAATGTATATATCACACAATGGGATACTATGCAGCCACAACAAAGACTGAGATCCGCCCATTCCTGTGAACATGCATGGAACTGGGGGACATTATGCTAAATGAAATATGCTGGGAACAGAAAGTTAAACATGGCACATTCTCACTCTTATGTGGAAGCTAAAAATAGTGGATCTCATAGAGTAGAAAGTAGAACAGAAGATACTAGAAGCTGGGAAGGGTAGGACAAAGGGAAAGATGTAAATAGTTTTGTTAAGGGTTACAGAATTATAGCTGGATAAGAGGAGTAAGCCCTAGTATTTTATGCTACTGTAGGATGACTATAGTTATCAATAACACAGTACCTGGTTTCAAATAGCTAACAGGAAAATATTTGTTATTCTCAACACAAAGAAATGATAAATGTTTGAGATGATGGATATGCTGATTACTCTCATCCAATCACTAGACAATATAGGTATCAAAATACCACTCTGTACCCCATAAATATGTACAATGATTATTTGTTAATTTAAAAAATGGGGGAAAGGAGCCTATTAAGACATATGTGTGTGTGATACACATATGTATATATGCATATGTGTGTAAATATATTAACACATGTACAGAAACAAGAGAGAGAAAAGTAAAAAAGAGAGACACCACCAGTGATATTCTCTGGGGAAATTTTATTTTATTTTTACTCAACAACCCCTTCTATATTTTCTGCAATGAAAATATCAAAGAAAACTACTAGAACTAGAAAATAAGTTACTAACTTTTCAAAATAATAGATGTATTTACAAAGTGAGATCCCTTAACATGGGAAAATCCATTGTTAAATCGCAAATAGCAGTATAAGATTTCAATTTAGAAAAATACCTAAGACAAACCATCGGGGCTTCCACCCAGACAGTCCACAATATCATGCTCTCCTTGGGATAAGAAAACTCAACTTCTGTCATTATTTGCTCTGAGAGTAATAGCTAAAAAACTGTTTTGTAGAAAAGCCAGTTTCTTTTTTTTTTTGTTTTGTTTTTTTGTTTTTACCTTTTTTTATTATTATTATTAAATCATAGCTGCATACATTAATATGATCATGGGGCATCATACGCTAGCTTCATAGACCATTTGACACATTTTCATCCCAATAGTCAACATAGCCTTCCTGGCATTTTCCTAGTTACCGTAGCATGACATTTACATTTCACATTTGCTGAGTTTCACCCTTACCCTTGTAAGATGCCCCGTAGAAAAGCCAGTTTCATTGGGATCATCAAACAGAATTTTCACC
>CAUYPK010048791.1:0-18568 GCA_963574355.1 Loris lydekkerianus | reverse complement strand
TAAATGATAGCTGGGTCATAGATGAGATTAAGAAGGAAATTCCCAAATTTTTGGAACAAAACAATAATGAAGACTCAATTCAATCAGAATTTGGATTGCAAATAAGATTAACAGAATGGAGATAAAGATGGAATTAGAAATTCAAGGAGAAATTCAAAAGTTGTCTCAAGAATTTAATGAATTCTTGCAGTATCCCACAGGTTTTGCAGAACCTGTGGGATACTGCAAAACAGTCCTAAGAGGGAAATTTATAGCATTGCAAGCATTCCTCAAGAAAACAGAAAGAGAGGAAATCAATAACTTAATGGGACATCTTAAGCAACTGGAAAAGGAAGAGCATTCCAACCCCAAACCCAACAGAAGAAAAGAAATAACTAAAATTAGAGCAGAATTAAATGAAATCAAAACAAAAGAATTATTCAAAAGATCAATGAATCAAAAAGTTGGTTTTTTGAAAAATTCAACAAAATTGATAAACCTTTGGCCAACCTAACCAAAAATTGAAAAGTCCATAATATCATTGATCAGAAAAGACGACAGTGAAATAACAAAAGAGACCTCAGAAATTCAAAAAATCCTTAATGAATACTACAAAAAACTTTATTCTCAGAAATATGAAAATCTGAAATAAATTGACCAATACTTGGAAGCACATCAACTTCTTAGACTTAATCAGAAAGAACTGGAAATGCTGAACAGACTTATATCAAGTACTGAAATAGAATCAACTATATGAAATCTCCCCCCCCACACACACACACACAAAAGAGTCCAGAACCAGATGGTTTCACATCAGAATTCTACCAAATCATGTTTTTTTTTTTGTTTGTTTGTTTGGTTTTTTTTTTGCAGTTTTTTGCTGGGGCTGGGTTTGAAACAGCCACCTCCAGTATTTGGGGCTGGCACCCTACTCCTCTGATCCAAGGGCACTGCCCTCCCAGCTTATAGAATTCTACCAAATCTTTAAAGAGGAACTAGTACCTATATTACTTAATCTTTTCCAAAACATCAAAAAAGAATCTTTTCCCAACACATTCTATGAAGCAAATATCACCCTGATTCTTAAACGAGGAAAAGACCCAACAAGAAAAGAAAACTATAGACCAATATCTTTAATGAACCCAGATGCAAAAATATTCAATACAATCCTAGGAAACAGAATCCAGCAACACATCAAATGAATTATACACCATGACCAAGTGGGTTTTATCCTGAGGTCTCATGGTTGGTTCAATATATGTAAATCTATAAATATTATGCATCACATAAACAACTAAAAAACAAAGACCATATGATTCTCTCAATAGATGCAGAAAAAGCATTTTGATAATATCCAGAATCCTTTCATGATCAGGACACTTAAGAAAATAAGTATAGAAGGGACTTTTCTTAAACTAATAGAGCAAACCCACAGCCAACATCATGTTGAATGAAATAAAATTGAAAACATTTCCACTCAGATCAGGAACCAGGCAAGGTTGCCCATTGTATCCACTGCTTTTTAACATTGTAATGGAAGTCTTAGCCATTACAATCAGGCAAGAGAAGGTGATCAAGGATATACAAATAGGGTCAAAGGAGATCAAACTTTCACTGTTTGCAGATGATATGATTTTATAGCTAGAAAGCCCCAGGAACTCAACCACAAAACTCTTAGAAGTAGGGCAATGCCTGAGGCTCAAAGGACTGGCCCCACATGCTGGAGGTGGTGGGTTCAAACCCAGCCCTGGCCAAAAAAAAAAAAAAAAAAAAAAAAAAATTCTTAGAAGTAATCAAGGAATCTAATAGTGTCTCAGGATACAAAATCATTACTCCCAAATCAGTAGCTTTTATATATACCAATAACAGTCAAGTTGAAAAAACAGGACTGTATTCCCTTTACAGTTGTGCTAAAGAAGATGAAATATTTGGGAATTTACCTAACAAAGGATGTGAAAGATCTCTATAAAGAGAATTATGAAACTCTGAGAAAAAAAAAAATACCTGAAGATGTTAACAAATGGAAAAAACATACCATGCTCATGGCTAGGAAGAATCAATACTGTTAAAATGTCCATATTACCCAAAGCAATTTACAAATTTAATGCAATCCCTATCAAAGTGCCACCGTCATACTTTAAAAATCTGGAAAAAATAGTATTTCATTTTGTACGGAACCAGAAAAAAACTCGAATAGCTAAGACAGTACTCAGAAATAAAAACAAATTACACTACCAGACTTCAAACTATACTATAAATCTATAATGATCAAAACAGCATGGTATTGGCACAAACATAGAGGGGTAGATGTGTGGAACAGAACTGAGAAGCAAGAGATGAACCCAGACACTTATCATAATTTGGTCTTTGATAAACCTATCAAAAATATAAATTGGGGGAAAGATTCCCTATTTAACAAATGGTGCTGGGAGAATTGGCTGGCGACTTGTAGAAGACTGAAACTGGACCCACACCTTTCACCTTTAACAAAAATTGACTCTCACTGGATAAAAGATTAAACTTAAGACATGAAACTATAAATATTCCTGGAGAGAATGCAGGAGTAACACTTGAAGAAATTGGCCTGGGACAATACTTTATGAGGAGGACCTCCTCACCCTCCACAGGCCATTGAAGCAACACCAAAAATACATTACTGGGATCTGATAAAACTAAAAACCTTCTGCACAGCCAAGAACACAGTAAGTAAAGCAAGCAGACAGCCCTCAGAATGGGAGAGGATATTTGCAGGTTATGCTTCTGACAAATGTTTGATAACCAGAATCCACAAAGAACTCAAACTTATTAATAAGAAAAGAACAAGTAATTCCATTTCAATGTGGGCAAGGGACTTGAACAGAAGCTTCTCTGAAGAAGAAAGATGCATGGCCTACAGACACATGAAAAAATGCTCATCATTTTTAATCATCAGAGAAATGCAAAACAAAACCACTTTGAGATATCATCTTACTCCCGTAAGAGTGGCTCACATAACAAAATCTCAAAACCAGAGATGTTGGTGTGGATATGGAGAAAAGGGAACACTTCTGCATTGCTGGTGGGAGTGCAAGCTAATATGTCCCTTTTGGAAAGAAGTATGGAGAATACTCAGGAATCTAAAAGTAGACCTGCCATCTAGGTATATATCCAAAAGACCAAAAATCACTTTATAACAAAGATGTTTGCACCAGATTGCTCATTGCAGCTCAATTCATTATAGCCAAGTCATGGAAGAAGCCCAAGTGCCCATCAATCCATGAATGGATTAATAAATTGTGGTATATGTATAGCATGGAATATTATGCAGCCTTAAAAAAGATGGGGACGTTACCTTTTTTACATTTACATAGATGGAGCTGGAACATATCCTAAGTAAGGTATCTCAAGAATGGAAGAAAAAATATCCAATGTACTCAGTACTATTATGAAACCAATTTACAATTACTCACACTTTCATATTAAGAATAGATCACAACTATGGCCCAAGATGAAGGAGGGAGGAGTAGGGGGTGGGAGGGGATGGGGGAGGTTAGATTGATGGAGGGTGAATGGTGGGATCACAGGTGTATAATACAAGGATACATATCGGATCTATTAGTATAGAGTATAAATGTCTTAACACAATAATTAAGTAAACGTGATGAGGTATATATTAACCAGTGTGCTGTAAGCATTCCTAATTCTATATGAAATCAGCACATTGTACCCCATACATGCATTAATGTATACATGATCTATATGTTTATGATTTAATAAAAAAAAACTTGAAAAAAAAGATACTGTATGAGTTTGCAGTCCCACCAAGAATGTAAATGTGTTCCCCTCTCTCCATATCTGTGCCAGCACCAGCAACTTTGGGATTTGTGATATGTGCTAATCTTACTGGGGTTAGGTGATATCTCAGAGTGGTTTTAATTTTCATTTCTCTGATTAGGGATGACAAGCATTTTTTCATATGTTAGCCATTCTTCTGTTTTTCTTGGCAAAGGATCTGTTCATGTCTCTTGTCCAATGATAGATGGGATTGTTTGTTCTTTTAGTATTATTATTAATTTGAGTTCTCTATAGATCCTACTTATCAAGCCTTTGTTAGATTTGTAGTATTCAAATATCTTTTCCTATTCTGAAGTTTATCTATCTGCTTTGATTGTTGTGTCCTTAGCTGTGCAGAAGCTTTTCAGTTTAATTAAGTCTCATTTGTTTATCTTTGTTGTTGTTGCAATTGCCATGAAAGTCTGCTTCATAAAACCTTTCCCCAGGCTGACACCCTCAAGAGCTTTCTCCACACTTTTTTATAGGATTTTAATCAGTTCAAGCCTTAAATTTAAATCTTTTATCCATTTTGAAACAATTTTTTGTAAGTGGTGAAAGGTGTAGGTTAAGTTTCAGTCTCTTACATGTGGTTATCAAGTTCTCCCAGCATCATTTATTGAATAAGGATTCTTTTCCTCAGTGTGTGCTTTTGTTGGGCTTATCAAAGATCAGATGGCTATATGAGACTGGTTTCATCTCTTAGTTTTCTATTTGGCTTCATATGTTTGTGTCTCTATTTTTGTGCCAATACCATGCTGTTTTGATCACCATGGACTTGTAATATAGCCTAAAATCTAGTATAGTGATGCCTCTGGCTTTGTTTTTATTACTAAAAATAGCCTTGGCTATATGGGGCTTTTTCTGGTTCCATACAAAATGAAGGACTATTTTTTCCAGTTCTTCAAAGTATGCTGTTGGTATTTTAATGGACATTGCACTGAATCTGAAGATTGCTTTGGGTAGGATAGACATTTTAACAACGTTGATTCTTCTCAGACAAGAGCATTGTAGGTTCTTCCATTTTTTTTTTCTTTTTCTTTTCTTTTTTTTTTTTTTTAGACAGAGTCTCACTTTGTTGCCCTCAGTAGAGTACAGTGGCACCATAGCTCACAGCAACCTCAAACTCTTGGGCTCAAGCAATTCTCTTGCCTCAACCTCCCAAGTAGCTGGGACTACAGGTTCCTGCCACAATGCCCAGCTATTATTTTGTTGTTGCAGTTGTCATTGTTATTTTAGCTGGCCTGGGCCAGTTTCAAACCTGCCAGTCTGATGTATGTGGCTGGCACCCTACTCACTGAACTACTAGCACCACCCCATTCTTCCATTTGTTCATGTCTTCTGTTATTTCTTTTCTTAGGGTTTCATAATCTTCTTTGTAGAGATTCTTCACCCCTTTTGTTAGGTGTATTCCCAAGTATTTCATTTTCTTTGAAGCTACTAAAAAAGGGAAATGTGTCTGATTAGCTTCTCATTTCAGTTGTTATTGGCATATACAAAGGCTACTGATTTGTGGACATTGATTTTATACCCTAAGACATTATTGTATTTCTTGATCACTGCCAGAAGTCTTGTGGTTGATTCTCTGGGGTTCTCTAAGTAGAAGATCATATCATCAGAAAAGAGCATGAGTTTAACTTCCTCTGCCCCCATTTGGGTGCCCTTTATATCCTTCTCTTGCGTGATTGCATTGGCTAGAACTTCCAGAACCATGTTGAATAGTAATGGCAATAGAGAACATCCTTGTCTGCTTCCAGTTCTAAGTGGAAAAGCCTTCAGTTTTACTCCATTCAGTATGATATTAGCTGTGGGTTTGTCATACATGGCTTCAATCAGTTTAAGAAATGTGCCACCTATGCCTATTTTCTTAAGCATTCTTGTTAGAAAAGAAAAGAATGCTGATTTTTTTTTTCTTTCAGTTTTTGGCTAGGGCTGGGTTTTAACCTGCCACCTCCAGTATATGGAGCCTGCACCCTACTCCTTTGAGCCACAGGTGCTGCCCAAGAATGCTGAATTTTATCAAATTCTTTTTCTGCATCTATTAGAGGATCATATGGTGTTTGTTTTTGCTTCTATTGATATACACTTATGAATTTGCATATGTTAAACCAACCTTGCATCCCTGAGATGAAGCCTACTTGATCATGATATACAATTTTTAATGTGTAGGGGTAATCAATTTGCTACTATTTTATTGAGTATTTTTGCATCAAAATTTATTAGTGAAATTGGTCTGTAGTTCTCATTTTTACTTAGGTCCTTTTCTGGTTTTGGTATCAGGGTGATGTTTGCTTCATAGAATGTGTTGATGAAAGTTCCTTCCTTCTTAATGTCTTGGAATAGGTTCTGAAGTATAGGTGCAAGCTCTTCCTTGAAGATTTGATAGAATTCTAGTGTGAAGCCATCTGGTCCAGGGATTTTTTGTGTTGGAAACTTTCTTATTGTTTCTTTAATCTCAGTGCTTGATATTGGTCTGTTCAATTTCTTCTGGTTAAGTCTAAGGAGACAGTGTAATTCCATCACATTCCACCACCATTTCCTCCACATTGTCAAATTTCTGGGCATAGAGTTTCTTACAGTTGTCAAAGATAATCTCTTGTATCTCTGTGGCATCTGTTATTTCTCCTTTCTATGTCTAATTGGAGTTAATAGAAATTTTACTTTTCTGGTTCTAGTTAATTGCTTTATCAATTTTATTTATCTTTTCGGAGAACTAACTTTTTGTTTTATTAATTTTCTGAATAATTCTTTTATTTTCAATTTCATTTATTTCTGATTTAATTTTGGTTATTTCTTTTCTTCTGCTAGGTTTGAGATTAGAATTCTCTTCCTTTCCCATTTCCTTAAGATGATTCATTAAGTTGTTGATGTGCTCTCTTTCTATTTTTCAGATGTAGGCTTTAACGCAATAAACTTCCCTCTTGGGACCGCTTTTGCAGGATCCCACAGGTTTTGATAACTTGTAACTTCATTGTTGTTATGTTCAAGGAATTTAATAACTTCTTCATCTATTCCTTGACCAACTATCATTCAGCATGAGGTTGTTTAATTTCTATGCTTTGTGTGGGGATGAAAATTTTTGTTGGAGTTGTGTCTTGTGGCACAACTTATTGCCTTGTGGTCTGAGAAGATACACAGTATAATTTCAATTCTTTAATTTTGTTGAAGTTTGATTTGTGTCCTTTGATCTATTTCAGAGTATGTTCCATGGGCTGATAAGAAGAACATATATTCCTTAGCTTTAGGATGATGTGTTGTGCATATGTCTAATAAGCCCATTTGTTCTAGGGTCACATTTTAGTCTCTTATATCTTTGTTTAGTTTCTGTTTGGAGAATATATCCAGTTCTGCCAGAGGGGTGTTATAGGATATCATATTGCTCAGACCAACCATAGTCTGTTTCATAAATCTGAGCATTTAAGTTGGGTACATAAATATTTAAATTGAAAGGTTCTCTTGTTGTATTGTCTCCTTGACCAGTATGAAGTGACCATATTTTTCTTTCTTAACTTTAGTTGCTTTAAATCCACTGGTATCTGAAAATAAGATTGTGATCCTTCCTTTTTTCTGATTTCCATTTGCCTAAAATATTGTTTTCCAACACTTCACCCTGAATCTTGTTTTGTCCTTAAAGGTTAGATGTGTTTCATAGACACGGGATATAGATGGTTGGTGCTTTTATATCCAATCTGCCAGCCTGTGCCTCTTCAGTGGGGAATTCAAGCCACATATGTTAATTGAGACAATTTATAAGTGTGGTGGAGTTCTTATTTTGTGAAAGTCAGTTGGTTAGTTTTATCCTTTGCACCATTGTGGAAGCTAGTTTTGTCCTTTAGTTTCTGGATGTTTATTTTGCTGATGGTCTATTGTGATTATCCATGTAGAGAATAGGTCTAAGTATTCCCTAAATATCTGGTCTTGTGGCAAATTTCCTGAATGTTTGCATCAGTAAAACATTTGATTTCTGCATCAATTTTTAAGCTTAGTTTAGCAGGATACAGAATTCTGAGCTGAAAATTGTTTTGTTTAAGAAGGTTAAAGAAACATGACCATTCTTTTGTGGCTTGGAAAGTTTCAGCTGAAAAGTCTGCTATCACCCTGTTGGATCTGCCCATGTAGATCAATTGGCACTTATTCCTCACTGCTTGCAAAATTTTGTCTTTTGTCTTGACTTTAGACAGGTTCATTACAATGTATCTTGGAGATGCTCTATTCATGTTGAGATGACCCAGGATTTTATATCCCTCTAAAAGGAGTGTTTCAGACTCTTTAGTGAAACTCGGGAAATTTTCACTTATGAGATCCTCTGCTAGGGCCTCCTTTCCTTTGGGATGTTCTTCTTCTCCTTCAGGGACCCCTATAATTTGTATGTTTGAATACTTGTGAAGTACCATAATTCTCTGAGCTACTATTCTGCTTTCTTTCTCTTCTTTTCTACCTCTTTAAATACCTGTGTTAGCTCAAGAGGCTTATCCTCAAGTTCTAAGATTCTTTCTTCTCCATGATCTAATCTATTATTGATATTTTTGACTGCATCTTTAAGTTCCCTGATTGGCTCCTTTAATTGCTTAAGCTCCACCATATCCTTGCTATATTCTTCATATCTTTCATCCATTTTTTAGTTTTGTTTTTTCACTTTCTTGTCAATTCCCTTTATTGCCTTTGCCATCCATATTTTAATTTCCCTTTCTGTCATTCCCATTAAATCTTTATGGGTGGAATCATTTGCAGTGGTTACTTCATGATTCCTTGGAGGGATTTACCTTTTCTGGGTTTTCATGTTTCCAGAATTTTTCTGCTGGGTGCACCTCATATGTGTTTTCTTCTTGTTCACTTTCTTCCCCTTCTTTTTTCCTTTTCACTGCCTCAAGTACCTCATCTCTGAGCTTAAGTGTTGAAGTGGCCTTTAAGTATAAGGTCAAAAGGAAAAGAAAGTTAAAGAGCAAGAAAGAAAAATAAGGTGAAATGAAAGAGTTTAAGAAAAGGGGAGAAGAAGGATAGATAAAAGAAAAGAGAGAGATGGGAGAAATGGTGCTGTTCAGAAGAATGTTTTGACCCATACCCATAACTCCAGGACTTTGTGAGGCCAAGCTGGGTGGGTTCTTTGTGGTCAGGATCTCCTTGCCAGTCTAGGCAAAAATAAGACCCCACTTTCACCAAATAAAGAAAAAAAAATCAGCAGTATCTCCCAGTGGGGACCTACCAATAGTGTCTTTCCAAAGGCCAAAGCTAAAAGAACACCCTAGACTATGAGCTCATGACCTCCTGGACCCAAACCAATGCTGTGATCACCCCCCCAGCTATACCAATGCCATGATCCCCAGACTTCATAGAAAAGAAAAAAGAACAATAGTTAAAAAGAATTAAAAGTACAATTATATAAACTGAGGAGAAAAAAAGGGTTATCTTAGTCATTGTATGAGGAATTTATGTGGTTAAGATGAGAAAAGTAGAAAAACCTCTATCACAGGAGAGAAAAAAGAGGAGGCATAAAAAAGAAATGAAGGATAAAAAGGGCTGAAAAACTGTAACCAAAATGGAGACATCCTTGCTGTTGAAGAAAGTGAAAGTGAAAAAATAAAAATACACCCAAACTAAAGCAAACCAAACCAAACAACACAACAGCAGCAACTACCACAAAAAAAAAAAAGAAAGAAAAAGAAAAAAACTAGGGAAAATAATTTGAAAAAAAGCAAAAATAGAGAGAAATATATATGTGTGTGAATATGTAAAATGTGAAATATATATGTGTGTGTGTGTGTGTGTGTGTGTACATATACATGGCAATATATTGCCTGGACACCAGGTGATGCTGTGGCATTAGGAGAGTGCTTTGACCCATACCCACAACTCCAGGACTTTGTGAGGCCAAGCTGGGTGGGTTCTTCGTGGTCAGGAGACAGAGAACATACTGCTGGGACCAAAAGCTACTCTTTAGTTTCACAGGAAATCTACTTGCTCCCAATCAGGGCCTGGTCACTTTGCCAGCACTCATTCTCTACCATATTAGGATCCCAAAGCTGTCACAAAATCTCTCAAGTGCCCCATCTTGACCTTTCAAACAGTGCCCCTGATAACAAAGTGTTTTTCAGAGGCAAAGTTGTGCTCAACTCACCCCAAGGATGGTTGCCCAAGCTCAGCAGGCACACCAGAACCTACCATGTACTAGGACCCTGCAGATTGTTTCTCTTCCAGCTTTCCCACAATGGCACCTGACGTTAGCCAAGCCAATGGGAACTTCAACCCCATTCAGCACTCAGTCTCAGCTGCCTGATGCTGCTCATGTTCCCTTGCTCATCTGAGCCCCTTCAAGGCAGTCTAGGGACCAGTCCAGTCCAAAAATAAAAACTGCAGGACAGGCTTTTCCCACCTCCCATCCTCCATGGAGGGTCATCAGCCCTCTTCTGCCGATACCAAGGTACCTGCCCTCTGTACTGGTCCTCCTCAGCTCCAGGCCTCCTCATTGGTTCCTGAAGTCTCCTACTGCTTCTCTGTGACCCTGAAGCCATGTTGCTGGGTAGGTTCCTAGCTAGAGGTGACCCAAATCCTCTGTCCTCTGGCTCACTGAGGGCTGCTAGCAAAGGGATGCATCTAGTCTCCCATCTTGCCCACGAATTGTCTGGCAGGGCTATGATTTGGCTTCCTGAGACAATTGCTGCAGTTGTGGGTCAGAATTCTGTCACCATTTATGGTCTGGCCATTGCCTTTTGTATGTTCAGTCCTTCAAAGTAGAATTGTGGCATTACAGATAGTGAAAAATACCTGCCTTATGGACCATATTTTATTTTTTTAGCCACTGAACTAGAAGTCATACAATAGCAGTATTTGTTCATAAAACACTTTAAACTTTTTAATATACTTTCAAATGCATTCTTCCCCTTTATATCCTTACAACAACCTTGTGATCCTGAAAGGTTAATTCCCCATAGTCACTCAGTGAATTTGGGCTAGAATCAGGAACATATAATAAGAAAGAGTGATTTGTAACAAATAATTCAAATTGTCTGGTATAGCTATCACCTACAATGGCTTTAAAGTAAATATTTTGCATTTCATACTGTGATAAAAGATCTGTTTGAATTGCTTCTAGTTTAATTGCTTAAAGTTGGGATAAAACCTTGGAACAAGGGTCATAGCTCCCTTCAAATACCTACAAGGCTGTCATGTGGAAGAAGGGTTAGGCTTATTCCTGGGACTCCAGAGGGCAAAACTAATGCAAGTGAATGGAAAAGAGACACATTTCATCTAAGAATGTGAAATATCTTCCTAATCTCTAAATGTAATGAGACACTTGTCCCCAAAGAAGGTATTGCTCTGTGAAAGAGTCAGTTCCTCATCCCTTACATTATTTAAGTAGAACTACATGATCCTACATCTCTAGATAGTTCAGGAATTGGCCACATCAGCTAACTCCAAAGACTTCCATAAATTCTGAGTTTATGAAATTCTATTAAACTTTGAAATGAGGCATCAACATTTTCAATATAGCAGTTTAAATTCATTCAAATTCTGGATGAAAATATAACATTATGTTTCTCAAAAACAGTGAGTTCTATTTTAAGTTTTTCTCCAGACTCTTCTTTGAATTAGTATTTTTGCCCATATTCCCATACTAAACTAAACTTTATACAAATGTGTTGCATTCATTTTTGACGTTTTAATGATTTGTAGGACTTGGATGAGCTTAAGACAAAAACAAACCTACTTTCTTTTAAATGATTAGTACTAGAATTTTAATCTACGATCTCAGGTCTTTGAACAAAGTCTTTTTCTTTTTTTGTGGTTTCTTTTTTAATGTTCCTTCCAGTCACAACTATATTTTTTCTAGAATGCAAATAACTTGAAGCTCAAATAAAACAGTGAGTCTCCAACACCTAAATTGTGATTGTTTAACATTCTCCAAGGATCTCCAGTGGAGCCTTTTCCCACCCCACTCCTTACGTGCCTCTTGAACCTTTTCAATCTAATCTCCTAATTTTTGCCAGACAGGTGCTTTCTTTTTTATTGTGGACTATTGTTTCTGTCTTATTTATTTATTTATTTATTTGTTTGTTTGTTTTGGTCAGGGCTGGGCTTGAACCTGCCACCCCCGGTATATGGGGCCGGCACCCTACTCCTTGAGCCACTGGCCCCGCCCTGGTTTCTGTCTTTTTAAAAATAATTTAGAATCCTCAGGATTCTCCTAGAATCTGGGAGAAGTCATTACAAAAGTAAAGTAGGCAAGAGGCTAGGATGGAAACAAATGCCTTCTGCGTAAAGCTAGTTATTCTGAGTCTTTGATAACTTCCGGGACCAGACTTCAGGGGGTGCTGGAATTTGTTCTCTTTACCACATCTTTTTTTTTTTTTTTTAACTGTACATATTTACATATACACATATGGCGAGGGAGAGGGAAAGTGATGACATGAAGCTCTCCTTGTAGAACAGGAGGTAATAAGGATATAAAACAGGTGTCTGAGAAGGGGGAACCAAGAATAGCCACCATTCATTCAGACCAAGAGTTCTCTGCAGGTAGCAGCACGCTCTTGGGGGACAGGCTTTTTTGCTTTCTGTTTCTTCCCCTGCAGCCAGGGTGCAAATTCCTTTGAAACTGACCGAATTTCCTCCTCACGTCTGATCAAGTTGACGCTTCGAGACTAGTAGATATTTCTTTTGAATGTCTCCAATACCTTTTCTGCTATTGCTGTTGTTGAGCCTGAGGAGGAAGAGATTGGTAGAAATTCTGGCTGGGTAAGGGGGGATTCTCGGCAATGAAAAAGCGGGGACTTAGAAGCTGGAGGAAAAAGCAGCAGCTCCCCACCTCATCTCCTGTACCCCTCACTCTCCGCCGGTGACCTGGCGTGGAGACCCCCCGGCGGCAGCATCAACATTTGATAGGATCTTCGTCAGCACCCTGCAGACTCTCGCGCGAGGGGCTGTAGACGTCGCCCGCTCTGTGCTGCCGGGGATTCGGCTTTGGAAGGACCGGCTCTGCGGTCGCCCCCTCCCCGGGCTAGCTCTGCCCTGGGGCCAGGGCGCGGCGCCCACCATGGGCCACTGCCCGCCGCTCGCGCTGCTCTGCGCGCTACCCTGGCTCCTGCGGGCGGCGGGGACCCGGGTGCAGCCCCCAGCGCCGCGCAATGACCGCGGCGACCCTGCCAGGGGCGCTGACTTTGATCGCGTCTACAGCGGGGTGGTGAGCCTCAGCACCGAGAATATCTACTCCTTCAACTACACCAGCCGGCCCGGCCAGGTAAGACACTTTCTCCCCTCACTAGACTCCTAAAACTTGCCGGATTTCAGAGCCCCACTGTTGCTTTGGGTTCCCCCTAGGGGATAGACCTTGTGAGACCTCAGGGACCAGGGAACCCAGGTTCCTATTCTGCGAAGCAATCACTGCGCTGCTGCCAACCTGCTGCAACCGGCCTCAGGGACAACTCTGCTTCACCTCGCGCCTCTCCTGGCCTGTCGCTGGCGTTCTGGGCTTTGCGGAGGCTCTAGTTTCCCGCACCGTCTGCAGGTCCTGGCTCCCCGCGGGGCGTTTCTTCAGGAAAGTCTCATTTCTGGAGATTCAGGGAGAGGTGTGAAGTGGAGAGCGGGAGGCCGCACCTCTGTTCGTAATTCCATGCAGGAAAGGAACCTCATCTCGTTGGGATGATCCAGCCAGCCCCTTCTGTTTCATGGCACCAGGGGAGGGAGAGCTGCTCAGAGCCTAAAATGGAAATTGTGTGCGAGTGGACGGAAGCTGCAGAAGCTCTGTGTTCAGTAGTCATTCCCTGCTGGTCTGTGCTGTTGTCACACGTTAGGTTTCAGAGACGCCAGAAGACCTGGTCAAAGACATAGGAACTGCAGCCAGCAGGTTCTGGTTTTAAATAAGAGTGAATAATTGTGTGAAAGTTCTAGACCCATTTCTGACAAGAGTTGAGGTCAGATGAGGAGGGAAAAGATGACTGTTCTGGTAACTATGCCTTCGACATATATAGTCTGATTATATAATGTAAGAAAACCCATATAGTTCGCTTTTTTCCTCTAATATTGTACCTCTGGAGCACAGGGTCGAGGGAGGAAGCAAAAACTCCCCAGTGTACTTGCCTGTGGACCTGTTTCTCATAGAAATGTGTTTATGTATACTATGCCAGCATTTCCTGCTCCTCAGAAAATTGCAGAACCAAATAAATGATGGGGATCGAATCATACGAATACCTCTCTGATTCTTATTCAAGATTAGAACTCAAAAAACCTCATTGCGTCAGATAATGAGTGAGGCTGTGCTGAACAGGAGGGGCCCCTGTGGATATTAGTACTCCCAGACATCGTTCAGTTGTGTGTAGTGAGGAAGTGCCCTGAGTGCCCAGCTCTAGCCTGGCACCAAATCCTATGGTGCTGTAACCATGGCAGCACAGCCTCAGATTGGTGTTTTGTAGCTAGTAGAGTGGCTGTGTGCAGAGCCATTCCATGGTAGATAAGCAGGAGGGAGCAATTTTTGTTTCCTGAACCCCACAAATCTGACCTCTTCCTAGCCAGTGGGATACCCAGCCGCTGACTAACAAATGACATGGTGAGGTATGTCTAGCTCTGTGATTGGCTTGGAACAGAAAAAAAAAAAAAAGCCTGAACAATCGTCCTCTCTGGGGTAAGTGTCATCTTACCCCTAAATCATTGGTAAAGAAACTCAAATAACATCTGCCAAGTAAATTCTGAGACCAGGCTTTGATATTTCTTGCAAAGAGGAAGAGTCTCTGCTTTTGAAATGTTGCCTTTGCCTCCCTCCATCCCCCGGTACTGTATGAGCTTTGTAGTTGAGATTACCTGCTTGACTTTTCTATTAACCTTGAGCTATTGAGGGCAGGGTCACAGTCACTTACTTCATCTCTGTAGCCTGGTACCTGTGCACAGTGTGACACAGAAGAGGTTGATAAAGGTTTTTTCAAAAATGAATGAATAAGCAAAGAAAGGCTTAAAGAACCTGTAAGCTGATGTTAAATAAAATGAAACATATTGTTTTCATTTTGTTTTCAGTAAGTTGGAAAATGTGCGATCATTTCAGGTAAAAAAAATGAAGACAAATATTTTCTAAAAACAATTTTTTTTACAAAAACAATTTAAAAATTTTTTTTCTATTATACTATTTCTATTTGGCCTATATGTGTGTTGAAATGCCCTTTATTTTATGAAACAATTACTTTTTAAAATAAGTTTGCATAATACAACAAAAAGTTGACAACCTAAGCAATCCCTAGAATTTTCCTAAAAATGTTTCTAGTCTGAGAAATACAAAGTTGGGACCCATGGGGCTGGCAGATAACAAAGATTTCAGTTATGTTAATGCCAGTGTTCACTAAAAGATAAATCAGATGACCTCAAATCTGACAGTTTTTAGGGAACAATTTTTAACATGCAAATAAGACAGTGGAACCCTCAACCCACTTACTGTAGGAAATTATCCCTTTCCTACCAGCCAGACCTGCTAGTTTCTCCAGAGATGACATTCTCCTAATCTGTTTGTCCAAACTATTATTCTCAGTCTCTGTTGGTGGCCTGTTCCCTTCTTGGTTCTTTTGGACCCATGTTGGATACTAGCTAGCAGCCCCTTCTTCTATGAACACGAACCTTTTTTTGAGTCTAGACTAACATAAGTAAATTACAGCACAGCACAGAATAGGCGACAGATTAAGTCAGAAACCTAGGCAAGACTGTCCCAACGATTTACCAGCTACTCCCTACCAGGGAGGCATTCCAAGGTAGTGGCACTTTCTTTCAAGCTCTGGCTTGTCACCATCTTCTTGGACATCCGAACACAGCCCCAAATGCTGGCCTCCACCCTCAAATTTTTGTTAGTTTCCTATGTTGTTCAAGTTTTGCCTCCATTGCCAACCCTAAACTCACTAAGGGGCTTTGCTAAATAAAGATCTGTGATCTCCAGAGCAAAAGCGTAAACATACCTATTTTTCCTTTAACCAGAACAAAGTCATGTTCAGTTAGATCTCACCACCTTGCAGGGTCATTATCTACCACTACTCTTCAGTGTGACAAAGAATTTGGTTTAGGGGGGAAAACTCTAGTTTTTGAGCTTCAGAACTTTTTGACTTTGTTCTTCAAACCACTGTTTCCTGCCATTGCTTTTCCAGCGCCTTGCAGAAGAAAGTCAAATAAAGCTTAGGCTTTGGTGAAGGGAGGAGGCTGTTGTGGTAGGCATTGCTCCCAATCTTTCCAGTCAGCCATTGCATATCCCAAACCAACATGGTCCCAGAGAACTTTGTAGCAAGCTCCTGTCATGCTAGTTGGCTGAACTCAGCACCAGGAAAGGTCTCTCATGCCTTCCAGGCATAGAGTAATGTAAATAAGAAGTTGCCTTTTAAAAAAGTTCACTGGAAGAATGGAGTGTCTAGTTCAAAGAAAATAATGAAAAAAATAATTGAAAGTGCAGGTTAGGCAAGATCATGCTTCATTTCATTTCTCTGGAGGGGAAGTGTCTAGAGACTCCCTTTGAGAGGAATAGGGTTACACTGTGCAAACAGGGTGTTCTGTAACCACAGGGCTCAAGCGAACTGGAAAGAAATCATCTTGTTGGGAAAGTTGCCACGGATTCGTTTGACTGGGACAGAGGGTACAAACACAGGTTTACTGGGAAATGAGAATACACTGGTAGAGACAGGTGGCAGCCACAATCAGATGTTTCTATTTGAGCTAAATGGTGATAAGAACTCTTTAAATAAAAATCAACCGCTGGGCAGCTTACTGTCTTCTCTGAGGTTTCCAGTAAGAGGAATTCATTGTTCACCATAGAATTTTTGAATTTGAAATGTTTCTCTAGAAATAGTTCTTTTATTTTGTATATTAACTAAGATATTTATCTTTTAATGATATATATCATACATTTCTAAGCCCAAAGAACAATTCTTGGCCTTGTTAATATCAACCAGAGTTGTATAACTTGAACCAGTTATACCAGTTTTTCGGGTGGACTCTCTGTGGTAAGTTCTAGCTATACACGTAACTAGTTACAAAATTTAAAACTTTGATATGATGGCCTACTTCACTCCATCTTGTATAGGAAATGATTGCTCTTTAGGTACTGAGGCCAGCAAGCCTCTTCTGCTATCCTCCTCATCCTGTGTTGAACTGGACTAGTGCTTGTTGGGGGAACAGATCATCTCATTAGCATATTACATGGATGATTGGTCACTGTCTCAGTCCATCTGGACTGACATAATAGATCAACATCAGCAAATTCCATATCTGGCGAGGGCCTGCTTCCAGCTTGTAGACAGCTGCCTTCTTGCTATGTCCTCATATGGCAGAGAGAATAAAATCAGGAAGTATGATCTCTTGTATCTCTCCTTGTAAAGGCACCAATCCTACCATGAGGGCTCCACTGTCCTTGCCTCATTACTTCTCAAAAGTCTTATTTCCAAATACCATCATATTAGGGGTTAAGTTTCAACATATGGATTTCATTGGGGTATATGACCATTCAGTCCATAGCAGTATCTCCCTCATTTTTCTCCAAGACTCTGAAAAGTTGTTTATAGGCTGAAATTACTCCAGTTATGGTTCAAACATTATGGTGGACCTGGCTTCTACCACCCACTCCCAGACTTGATAATCAGGTACTAAATTGTAAAATGGATTCTCTAAATCTGTGCTGCCCAATATTGTAGCCAGTATCCATACGTGGCTATTGAGCACTTAAAATGTAACTAGTATGGATTAAGATGTGCTATTAAGTGCAGAATACATACTGTATGAAACAAATAATGTAAAATGTATCATTAATATTGGTATTATGTTTGATAATTTGTTAATATGTTAGATTAAATATAGATTACAAATAGATATATTTTATATATGAATATATTTATAAATATTTTTGAATATTCATATATTCATAAAATTACATATCACCTATTTCTTTTTACTTTTTAAATATGGACATTAGAAAATTCTCAAACACATATGGTGGTTCACATCTTATTTTTACTGTATGGCACTGCTCCAAGTGCTATAAGACATGAAAAAAGTCACACATCCCACACAAAGCTTTGGTGGAGGAAATGAGACCTGAGAAGGTCGTATTAGATAACTAGAAGTTTGATAGACAGAAAGAAAGTTTCTCATATGAAAAAATATATCTAATTTCTTTTTTGGCAAGACTGTACCAAAGGTGGTATTGTATATTTCTCCCAGGGGGCACATAATGATTGCTTGTCTCTTTTTTTGATGATAGCCACTGTTGATCATCATTACCTAGTTCCATGAATTCATTACGAGCAATAAGATATCAATATTTTTATTCTATCATTTATTTTTCATTTTATACACTGGAATACTTCTATAATGAGAAATTTCTCCTCATCAGCTAATTGGTTACCTTAAGCTGCTGGTTGTGAAGGAAACATGGAGAAATGATTTGTTCTTTACCTTTATTTGCCAATTTTCAGAATACTGAGTTGGTTTTCTAGAATCCTAGTGATTAATGAAATTTTATTTAGCATAATCATGAGTTTATAAGTTTAAATATATTTGACATATTTTAATTTCTTATAGTTTTATCCTTATTTAAATCAAAATGTTCATCTTTGGCCAGTGAAAACCAATTCAGGTAGACTCCTGAATTCTCTTGGTAAAATTTAAATGCTCTCTGACAGTTTCCTTGCTTTCTTTTTTTTTTTTTTTAATTATAGATAAAAATATGCACCATAGATGTGGCCCAACCCATCACCCTCCCTCCACCCAAACCTCCCCCCTCCCTTCCCCTTCCTTGGTCCTTTCCTCATAGTCTTGAGGTATAGTTGGGTTA
>CAUYPK010048789.1:0-21156 GCA_963574355.1 Loris lydekkerianus | reverse complement strand
CGGTGGCTGGGTGGTTAGGGTTGGATGGGGGGGGGCGGTTGTGAGGAGGCTGAGGGGTTCAGTCTTGGAGGGAGGGGGGTGGGGGTGAGGACACTGAGGGGTTCAGTCTTGGAATAGGGGGAGTGGTGGTAAGGATGCTGAGGGGTTCAGTGTTGGAGAGGGGTTGGTGGTGGTGAGGAGCCTGAGGGGTTCAGTGTTAGTGGAGGTGGCAGTGGTGAGGAGGCTGAGGGGTTCAATTTGAAGTGGGGGTGGTGGTGGTGAGGAGGCTGAGGGATTCAGTATTGGATTGGGAGTGATGGTGAGTAAGCTGAGAGGTTTAGTCTTGGATTGGGGGTGGTGAGGAGGCTGAGGGGTTCAGTCTCAGATTGGAGGTGGTGAAGAGGCTGAGGGGTTCAGTCTTGAAGAGAGGGTGGTGGTGGTGAGGAGGCTGAGGGGTCAGTGTTGGAGTGGGGGTGGAGGTTATGAGGAGGCTGAGGAGTTCAGTCTTGGAGTGAGGGGGGTGGTGGTGAGGAGGCTGAGGGGTCCGTGTTGGAGTGGGGGTGACGGTTATGAGGAGGTTGAGGGGTTCAGTCTTGGATTATCCAGTGTGACACAGTGGTTAGACATGTAAGTGGAAATGTTGAGCAGGAAGTTACTTATACAAGTCTGGGTTTGGAAGAAATATAAATTTAGAAATCATACAGGTACTACTGGCAGCCACGTGACCCAAGAGGATCACCAAGGTGGTGAACAGTGTTCCCAGGAGTCTAGAGGCGGAAACAATTCAGGTGTCCACAGACACAGGGGAGGGCCGAGGACCTCGCCCTGGGAGCAGCAGCACTCAGCGTATATGAGAAGAAACCAAGGAAAAGGAATGGCCAGCAACCTGGCCAGAGGCCAACTGAAGGAAGTGTTTCTAGAAAAAAGGGAATAATGTAAAAGGCTGCATTTGAGAAGAGGAAACAAACTAACCTTGGGATTCAGCAACAGAGAGATGACTGGGAGCCTTCACAGTAGCTGCAGTCAGGGAACGAGGGGTTAAAGTCGGTTTGGAGAGAGTTCCAGAGAGAATCAGAGAATTGCAAAGTGCAGGCACAGACATTTCCTTTGAAGAATTTTGCTACAAAAGGGAGTAGAGAAATAGGATGATCATTGGACCAGAATGTGGAATAAAGGGAAAAAATTTTCAAAAAAAAAAAAGAAAAATTTCCAAAACCTTTCTTAGATGTTCTGGACCATGTTTCCCTCTCTTTGTGTCGGGCCTACTCTGAATGCTCAGAAAGTGTCTGTCATGAGCATAGTGGACACATTGTGTTATATTCAACTGTGGGTGTGCCGAGTCCTGCTGCTTTGATGTTATTGCATGAACTGTGTTGTTGTTTGACCAACACTGGGACGAGAGATGCTGCTGTGACATCTCACACGAGAAGCAGGCACAGGGCAGGAGTTGGAGCTGCACATGGAGTGTGTGTTCTGTGTACAATCCTCGCAGCCTGCGCAACACAAGGAAGGCAGATCTGTGTACTCACCTGTCTTCCTCCTTAGTCTACGATGTCGTTGGTCTCAGTACAGATAACAAACAGTTATTGGAGATTAGAAAAATTAAGAAATGTTGATTGGAAAACACGAATTAACCAATAAATGAACAGCAAGCAACACCAAGGTTTATGCTGAATGCCATCACCCCGGACACACACAAGCTTCATAAAGAACTGTCCCTGAACTATCAGGATGTTACTATAACTGGGTAGCAAATGGGGCAAAATCTTTGCAGAAAAGCCAGCCCTGGGGCAGATCTTGGGGATCTGAACTAATTGTGAAAAGTGATTTTTAACTTTCCAGATTCCAGAGACTGTTTTTCTAAATTTGTTAGACTTTGAAAATGCTGCTAATCTATTAGGCACTTTATTATTATAATTAACATGTTCTTTACAACTCACTGATCATAATGCTTTAATTTGTTATTAACAAGAACATCACTTACTATGGTTAGAATTCCATTACAGTCCAACGCTAATAAATCATGAGCTACTAAACTTAAGTATCACCACAATTTTTAATTAAATAAAACCGGCACTCTCATCTAGTCATGGTCTTGTGATGACAGAAGCTTCTGTATAAGGCTGATCTTAGGGTTTCATGGCCAGCTGACATCCAATTGAAAAGGAAGAGTTTAGTGGTTGGGTGTGGTGCTCACACATGTAATCCCAGCACTCAGGGAGGCCAAGGCCGGTGGCCTATGAACCTGAGCTCATAGGTTCAAGACCAGCCTGAGCAAGAGCAAGACCCCCATCTCTAAAAATAGCCGGGCTTTGTGGTGGGGCCTATAGTCCCAGCTACTTGGGAGGCTGAAGCAAGGGAATTGATTGAGCCTGAGAATTTGAGGTTGCTGTGAGCTGAGATGCCACAGCACTCTACCAAGGGAGACAAAGTAAGACACTGTCTCAAAGAAAAAAAAAAAAAATGCTTTCTCTGGCCCCTTAAGTTATAAATCTCCTAATTCTTGCTGTCTTTACAATCCAAGAAAGTCTTTCTCAAGTACAGGGGAGGAGTCATGCCTTCGAAACACAGTCTCTGAAAGAGAAGCCGCATCCCTATCTCCCAGTCTCTATGGGAAGGTGGGAGCCCAACAGCCCTGATGAGCAACCATTACCCAAGAGGCAGACAGCCCAGCTCCAAGCATGGCTCCCTGTCCTCCGACGCCCTCCAGGGCTCTCCCACCAGGTTACTCCACTTCTTGGCCATCTCTCCAGTTTTTGCCTCAGTGGAGGTTAGCTGTCTTCTGTTACAATGGTCTTGAATAAAGCCTTCCTTGCCTGTTCAATTCCACTGAGCGCAGTTTTTCTCTGACACAACTGATAGCTCATGAATTATTTCAAGTGATTCAAGCACCAAATGTTGTATATGCTGCTTAAAAAAAAAAAAAAAATGAAAAGGCCATCGAGTACTATAAAATAATACCCAGCTGTTTCAGCAAGCATAATGAACATCAATCTATACGGATTGACTACCCAATATAAAATTATGTTTCTTGGGCAGCGCCTGTGGCTCAAAGGAGTAGGGTACCAGCCCCATATACCAGAGGTGGCAGGTTCAAATCCAGCCCCAGTGAAAAAAAATTATATGTCTTTTTCCTTTGTCTAACCAAGTCCACAATATTCACACAGGGAAGAAGGGGCTATTTCTGCTGTGAGGGGGTTCACTGGCTTGGGGAAGTTCAGGGTGTTTGGGTTCATCTGAATTAACCCAGATCAATGTCCCCCACTTTTTTTATTCTTTTATTTTTTATTTTTTATTTTTTGAGACACGGTCTCACTTTGTCTTGCTCTGTAGAGTGTTGTATTGCCATAGCTCACAGCAACCTCAAACTATGGGGCTTAAGAGAGCCTCTTGGCTCAGCCTCCCAAGTATTGGGACTATAGGCATGTAGCACCATGCCCAGCTATTTTTAGAGATGTGGGGGCACTCACCACAACACCTGGCTATTTTTACACTTAAGAGTCTCACTCTTACTGAGGCTGGTCTTGAACTCCTGAGCTCAGGCAATACACCTGCCTCGTCCTCCCAGAGTGTTAGGGTTACAGGTATGAGCTGGCCTCATAGCCTTCCACTCTTATACAACAAATGTCCCACTTTTCATATAAGAGACTGGGAAAAGCTGTAAATTCTACTTATATTGTAGTTAAGCAACTTCAGATACAACTCTTCATCTACTTTTAAAATTCCCTCAGTCCTGCACCTGCAAAAAATAAGAGGTTTTGTGGGGAGGGAGGGGGATCATAAGTGCTTTCTGTAGAATTCTTGAAGCAAGAATTTTGAACCTTATATTTTTGCTATTTTAGTTCTCAGTGCAATGTAAAGTAGCTATTCCATCCCACAGAATATAAATGATAATTTTTCAGCCCATGTCTTATTAAAAGTACACATTTAATTCATAGAAAATACAGGTCATAATTTAAACAAAAATGGCCACTTTAGAGTTTAACCTACTAGGGTTTCTCACTGCCTTCAAATCCAGCCATGGAACCAAAGAATTAGAACATTTATTAACAGAAAATTAAGAAAGTTCTAAAAAAATGCATTTGGGGAATAAGGAAAATAACCTCAGAAGGAGGCCTATAACACTGAGCAATAAATAGTGAGCAATAAAGTTAGTAAATTTATAGGTAAATTTAAACAAAAATGTGAATGATATAAGGTGAAGAATAAAAAATATGGAATAAAACACTGGGCAACAATACCATGTGAGGCATAAGGACAGTGATTAGAATTTTATGTTCCAATGTCCTAGTATTGTTTAGGAGGCTAAGATGTTAATTACTTTCAGACTTTTTAAATTATGCATGACAACACTTGTAAGGTCTGAAGCGTTTTGCAGCACCAACAACCAATTTGCCAGTTTTCTGGACACCTACTGGGGGAAGTCCAATAGTCCATCTCAAATAAATTCAGTTCAGTACAATCTAGTACGATTCAACTCAGTTCAATTCCATTGTGACACAACCTGTAGTTAGTGCCTGAGTCCACAGATTTAAGGGTTTGGTCCCCCAAGACTGTCCCACTTCGGATGCCAGTTAAAAGTTTCATGTCTTGTGTGCTTCAAAACACCTGCTATAAATTAGGGGTTCCATGACCTTTTCTCAGGTTGGGTAATTTTCTAGAATGACTCACAGAACTCAAGGGAAGACTTTACTACTAGTTACCAGTTGATTAGAAAGGATATAAATCAGAAACTGCCAGAAGATAACAGAGAGTACAGGGCAGAGTTTGGGGGTGCAGCATGGAGCCTCCAGGATCTCCCAGCACCAGCCCAGGGGCTCATTAAGTCTCCTTGTCCACGAGTTTCTATAAAGCTCCATCTCTCCTTCCTGAGGCGGCAAGGCTGTAAGTCCTAACCTTCTAATCATTTGGCCTTTCTGTTGACCGGCCCCCTTCTAAGTCTGTTTGGGGGCTCAATCCTTAGTTATTAGCACAAACACAGGTGTGATTGGGTAAGACTTATTGCAAATAATGACGAGCACTCCTGTCACTGAGAAAATCCCAAGATTTTAGGAGCTCTGTGCCAGGAAGCTGAACAAAGACTAAACCTAGTTGTGTACCACGTAGTGATACTTTGGTCAACAACAGACCACAGGGACCACCGTAGTTCTATAAGATTTTAATGGAGTGGGAAAGTTTCTATCACCTAGTGATGTCATAGCCATGGTGACCTCATTGTGGAACACATTGCTTGTGTGTGTGTGGTAAAGCTCGTGAACCTAAACCCACTGTGTTGCTGGTCACATAAAAGTACAGCACATACAATTATCCTTGATAATGACAATAAATGACCACGTTACTGGTTTATGGATGTGTTATACTATTTATTATTATTATTTTAGACTGTATTCTTTCTACTTGTAAAAAGGGGCCTCAGGCAGCCCTTCAGGGGGCACTGTCATCTTAGGAAGTAGCAACTTCCTTGTACCACCATCCTTGATGACCTGCCAGTGGGATCAGATGTGGAGGTTGAAGACAGTGGTATTGCTGAGCCTGACCCTGTGTGAGCCTAGGCTTCACATCTTAATTTTTAACAAAAAAGTTACAAGAAAAAATTTTAAATAGAAAAAAGCTTATAAAAACATAAAGAAAATATTTTTGTACAGCTATCCAATGTGTTTGTGTTTAAGTTGTTACAAAAGCTTAAAAAGTTTTGTTACAAAAGAGTAGAAAGTTTTAAAAATTTAACTAAAAAAGTTACAGTCAGTTAAGATTAATATTAAAGAAAGGAAAATAATTTTCAAAAATATAGTGCAGTCGCAGTGTTTATGAAGTCCACTGTGGTGTGCAACAACATCCTCGGCCTTCACCATCACTCACCACGTACCCCTGACTCACCCAGAGCAACGTCCACTCCCGCAAGCTCCATTCATGGTAGACAGGTTTGTTATTGTGTATGTTTTATAGTGTTGTGAGTGATGTTAGGTCAGACATAATCAGGTCTATGTACATTTGCATCTTTTCACAAGGTGAGACTTTTATTGACACATATAATTAATCACAAATGCCACAAGCCACATGAGGTTCTCAGGGAGACAGTTCTCCTTAGGAGCACCTGTTCTTCCGGTGGTCACTGCCACAAGCACGCAGGCTCAAGCCACTCCACACATCAGTCAATACTGCAGATCATACACAGAGTATAGTGAATCAACATATAAATGTTACAAATTAAAACTTTCATGTCAAACAGTAACATTTAACATCATGAGAAAAAAGTCTAGAAATATGGCTTAGCAACCAGTCCAAGGAGAGCCACGTGGACAAGGAGAGCCACGTGGACAAGGAGGGCATCCTGGGCTGGTCCAGATGGTTTTCAGCATCTTTGGGAGCACAGCCAGTCTTTGATTTGGGCAGGGAAGAGTCTTTGATTTGTACAGAACCTATGTTGCACAAATGCCAGATACTCATCATGATAGCAAGATGATGTCTATTGCAGTGGTTGGGCCAGACCTGCGAAGTCCTGTTCCTTTCAAAGTCCCTGGGTCCCCTGGTGAGGGCTGATAGTGAAGGCTGATACCCTTCTCTGATTGGGTGCAGTCTCCACCAATTAGGTAGATTGGTCCCTGTTGGGATTATGCCTTTTGAAATATAAGATGGAATCTTTTCCTAAAATGGAATTATTATGTCAAGGGTGCTCTGTGCATGCGCCATATTTGTACTACAGCTTTTCTGTGTTTAGATGCACAAATACACATCAGTGTATTACCATGACCCCAATGTTGATTATAGTAACTTATTGTGCTTATTTGTAGCCTAGGAGAGAGAGGCTACGCCACAGCCTGCGTGTGCAGTAGGCTGTGAGCTGGCTTTGTGTCAGTACATTCTGTGACGTTCACCTATCCACACATTTCTTGGGATGTAGCCCCATCATTAAATGAGTGACCATATTTTTGTATCATATCACAAAGGGTAATTGCTAAAATACACACATGATACAAATAGACAGCATCAGTAAAAGAAAAAAACATGACATTTCTCAAAAACTTTTTAATTAATCCAATAAAGGGGAGAAAAGGAAAGTTAACAATGAGGAAAATAGAAAGTGCTGTCCAGGACAGTGGGGCGTTTCCATATGTGTCACTATTACAGTAAATGCAACATGGCTTTGCTCTCTAGTTTAAATAGAAAGATCCTCATACAGATTTGAAAATAAATACCTCTGCTCTATTTAAGAAACACATAAATGTAAAGACTAGAAAAGCTGGAAGCCAAAGGAAGAAAACAGTGTGACAAATACTACCAGACAAAAAATTCAGTTGCTATATTAATAACAGATAAAATAGACTTCAGGAAAATAACAAGCATTAAAGAAAATTGCTGCATAATTATAAAAAATTCAGCTCAACAGGAGGATATAATAATACTAAACATATACCTTAAAGTAATACAGCCTCAAAATACATAAAGAAAAATTGATGGGTGACAGGGAGAACTGGGTGTATCGTGTACACTGAGGTGTTTCAATGCCCCCCCCCCCCATGATGCAGTGCAGATCTCGGGTTCACCCTGTGAGCTGCAGCTGGGCCAGGACTCTCTCCCGATCCCAGAGTTGATATCAGCTTTGGCTTCGGAAGAGCTCCCTGCTCCTGACTCTAAAAGGGTTTGCTGTTTTTTTTTCTTTTTTGCTTGTTTCCACGCTTTCTTTTACTATCTTGTGACCCCAGTATTATAGTAAAAGGATCAATGCCCTAATCTGGTTTCCAGTTGCATTGAGCAGGGGGGCTTTCAGAGGCTCTCACCGGCCATGCTGCTGGAGACAGAAGCCGTTCATTGTTTTCTTTACTGTGGCTTCTGGCTTTTAGTCATTTCTCATCACTAATTTAATCCTTACCCTAAGTGGTCTTTCTAAAATATGACTCTAATCATGTCACTAGCCTACAAAAAAAAAAAAAAAAAAAGTCTGTGTCTTACCATCTTCTGGAACTGGCCTCTGCCTGTCTCACCGGGACCATCTCCCTTAGGCTGAGTGCTGCCGGGCCCAAGCCCTGTACCACATGTTTGGTGCAGATGGTTTTCTGGGTCTATAATCTTCTCCCCTGACTCAGGATGGATGGTTAGTGTCTATACACTGGCATAGCCATGCTGGCTAAGATATCAACATACTCTTGTAGGAGTATGAAATTATCACTACCCCATTGTTTTCCTCAAGGTTTCTTGCTCCCTCCCCCCAAGTCTAACAAATCCAACACCTGGCACAGTGGGCTGGGGCTGGGGTTTCATGATTCCTGCTCAAGAACTCAGTCATGATGCATCAGGGCCTGGGCTGTCCGGCCCATTAAAAGCTTTGCATGCAAGCCCCGTGTCCACTCTCTTTTCTGAGCAATCTGATTTGCACTTTGAGATTCCAGTAAAGTGTCCTTGCTCTGTCTATGAAGTCTTCCGTGCCTTTAACTCCTCATCCCGTTTTCTGTGCTACATTAGCCCTCTGTGGACTTCTGCCCTCCACTGTGCCATAAATGCTACTTTGCACACTAGGCTCTGTGCTCCTGAAGACAGAGCCACGTCTCATTACCACACACTCTTCCTGGCACAGTGTTTGGCCCATGAGCAAAACTCCATGAAGTCTAGGATTTTGTACTGTGCATTTATAGAAAGGAACCAAAAACAGGTCTAACTGGATTTATCGTGTTGTTTGCATGATGAATTCAGCCACTGCTAATAATGCTGAGTGTCCCTGTCCCTGGAACAAAGGGTATCAGTCACACACAATGCCTCTTCCCGGGGGGAGACTCTCCCAGCCCAGTTTGAGCAGGCAGAGTTCTCACAGAGCATACTTTGTTATATTTCATATATAAAAATAATTTTCAATGACTTCTGACTACTTACTGAAATTCTGGATTGTCAAAAGTCAGAATGAAAAAGGTAGACTGCATACAAAGTATTGTACTAGAAATTTTGATTCTACTTTGGGAAGGTTTTTAATTTTGAAGATAATTCTCCTTATCTCTCATTCCTTCCTCTATTCGAAAGGCTGTAACACATTTTTTTGCATTGCTTTATTTCTGGTTATTGCCATGGTAACACAGACTTATTCCAACATACATGAATTTTGAGCAAATCTCTTACTTAAGAAAAATGCCAAGGAGAATAAGAAGTAAGGAAAAGAAGGCAAATGGCTTCTGTCAAATAGGTTTTATGACATTCAGTCATCAACTTGCCACCAAGTTGAATCAAGCAATTTCTCCTTTGGATGATTAAAAGAAGGGCAAAAATGCATTCATTTGAGAAGAGTTTGTAAAATTTACAACAGTGAAAAAATCTGGTGTCTAAGATTATAGAAGAGCAACTTGAGTAATGAATAAATTAAGATTCAGAGTTAAGTCACTTGCTTTATCGTCATCCACTAGTAAGTGGCAGAGCTCCATGTAGTATTTTTCCTTCCACATGTGACCTGGTGAATGGTGAGGAAGCACCCCGGGAGGTGTGGCTGAATGGCTATTAGGAAGGGTCATGCTGATTCATGTGCATATTGGTTTGTTCAGTATTGTGAATGGTGAGGAAGCACCCCGGGAGGTGTGGCTGAATGGCTATTAGGAAGGGTCATGCTGATTCACATGCATATTGGTTTGTTCAGTATCAAATGTTTACCACATGTCATGCCCTGTGCTGGGTTCTGGGATTAAACAAGGAAACAACCACGAGACTTCATGAAGTTCACAGTCAAGTGGGAGTGACAGACATTAATTCATATTACCAAAATAAATATAAAATGTCAGCTACTGTGCAAAGGACACCAAGCTGAAGTATCTAGTGCCATGAAAGGGAACAGGTGAACTTAATATAGCTCAGTGGTCAGAGAAACTACCGTTGGTACAGTTGCATTGATCTGAACCCAGAAAAGTTATTTGTTAAACTTAGAGGATGCAGAAGAGCACCTAGACAGATGGGACTGGGAGGGTCCTCGGAGGAGTCCCTGGTGCTTCTGTGGAACAGAGAGAAGTTCTGCACAGTACGCATGATCGCTGCTGGAGAGCACTGGAGAGGATGCTGGTTGACATGAAACTGAAGCAGAGGAGGGCACAGATCCTATAGCATCCTTGGGGTCATATTAAGGATTCTGATTCTGATCTTGAACTCATTGGGAAGGCACTGGAGAGTTTTAAATAGGAGAGAAGCAGAGTCAGATTTATGGTTCTAAAGTGCTCATGCTGGCTGCCGGCTAGGGCAGGAATTGAAGTGAGATCTAGTCAGGACATATTTTCAATAGTCTGTGTGGTTGCTGATGCTAATTTTCCTTAAGGAGGTTAACAGTGGAGACTAGTTTAAGTGTGTGGACTAAAAATGCATTTCAGACGTAGAATAAACAAGACCCTTGGGGAGTAAGGGAAAGAAATGTGCCAAGGTTGATGCCAATAGCACTTTTTCCATGATCAAACCCTCACCTGGGTGACAGAAGTGGAGCTGTTGACTCTCTTGATTCCAAAATGTAGGTGCAGCCTATCAAGAGAATTTCCCATAAGAACTCCCTAGAAATTGCTATTCAGAATCACAGTTGGGGTTGTTAACAAGTAAGAGGAAAGATTTGGGAATACCCCTTATGCTAATGTTTATAAATACTTGTGTAGGTAGCAGAGTTATTGGCAAAAGCTTGTTATTAATGCATGGATAAGCATGTTAGAATCTACTAAGGGAGTTCCTTTCAGGATTCTGTACAGTAAATACTACACCAAGCTACAAAATTCTGAATATTATCTTTCTTTTGATGAAAGTCAACATTTATTAAAGTCAGTAACTCATGCTGCCTCTCCGTGTAAGACTTTTCAGAGGCTTCGTGGTCCCTTTATGTTAAAAGTCTTAACACATTTAAAGGGTCTTTCAGATCTCGTTCTCCATTATTTTTTCTCTTACAGGCAGTTCCTGGGTTATGAATGAGACATGTTCATTAGGCTTGTTCTGAAGTTCAACTTCTATGTAATTTGGAACAGGTACACTTACCTATTCCCTGTAATAACCCTGTTCGTAAATGTGAGTCACACACCAGTCAGATGTGCGTAACTAGGGGACTTACTGTCACAACCTCCATTCCTAAGTGCAAGCTGTACATTATCAGATATGTAACTCGGGGACTGTCTTGATTGTATTTAGGATTTTTTAATTGCAAATATCAGAAATGTGAGCTCACACTGACTTAAACAATACTGGAATTCATTATTCACATTAATATAAAATCCAGAGATCTGCTCAGAATGTGTTCTTGTTTCTCAGCGATTCTCCTGGTACCTGCCTCATACTCAGGCTTGCTCTCCCTTTGTAAAAAAATTTTGATTGACAATAATAATCGTGTAATATATTTATGGGGTAAAATATGATGTTTTGATATATGTTTACATTACAAATGATCAAACTGCACTAATTTACATATCCCTTCACATTTATGTTTTGTGATAAAAATATTTAAAATCTACTCTTTTAGCAATTTTAAAACACATAGTACATTATTATTTGAGCCATTCTTCTGTGAAATATGTTACTATAGCTTATTTCACCTTACCCATCAATATCTCCCCTCTTCCCATTCCCTCTCCCCCTAACCTCTGGTGGGTGATTGCCAGAGGCTTGCTCTCTTGACAGTTGTTAGATGGTGGCTAAAAGAAAGGTGATGATGACACATTTTCTCATTTATATCTAAGGGATTAAGAAGACACTGATTTCCATAACAATGAAACAAGGCCCCTACCTTTGCTGTGCGGGAATCAACCTGAACAAACTGCCCTGGGTAGGGCAATTACATTCTTCTGACTGGCATTCGACACCCCAGGCATACAGGTGGTGCTGGTGACTGGCTGCCACAAGGTAGGGGAGAACAGTTCTTTAAAGCAGCAGTCCACAACTGTTTTTGCACCAAGGACCAGTTTCATGAAAGACAATTTTTCCATGGACCAGGGGTTGGAGCGATGGTTTTGATATGAATCTGAAAACAATCAATTTATTATGGTCTCTGTGCAGTCAAATCTCTCTGCTAATGATAATCTGTATTTGCAGTCATTCCCAGCATCCCTGCCTCAGCTCCACTTCAGATCATCACGTGTTAGAGTCTTATAAGGAGCACGCAACGCACAGTTTACGGTAGGGCTCCTGCTCCCATGAGAATCTGCTGCTGCTGCTGATCTGATAGGAGAGGGACTTCAGGCAGCAATGTGAGCAGTGGGGAGCAGCTGTTGTAAACACAGATGATACTTTGCTTGCTCACCTGCTGTTCACCCTCCCTGTGTGGCCTCCTTCCTAACAGGCCACAACCAGTAACCATCTGTAGCCCAGGGTTTGGAGACTAAGGCTTTACAGGAAAAATTTCCACCATCTCTTCTTCTTTGAAAACAAATATCATCTGTTTACTAGGAAACAGATTTTATAAACTGGTAAGATCACTAAAAGAAAAGTTGTTGGTTGGGCAAGGAAAATACCACATTTTGCCAGGTATAATGTCCTCCCATCTAAAACACACACCCACATTTTTGGCTCAAAATTTTAGGAAAAATTTCTTTAGTTTTTTATTCAAATTCTTACTTATTTATATTTAAGTACTTATTTAAGTACTTTGTAAAAATATCAGCTGACTTCTAGCTCCTGCCTGAAGTGTACAAAGGAAAATACATTTTAATTGGCTGAAAATGCTTTTGTCGCAAGTTCATTGAAAGTTCAAACAAACTAATCAACATCTTCCAGCATGTTACTTTGCATACAGCTAATATTATTGCTTCCTAGACTTACACTTTCAATATGTAAGCATAAACAAAAGAATTAAAAAAATTCATATAGACATGGACTATTCATGTATAGTCAGACAAGTTCATGAACACATCCTAGAAAAAGTGCAACATACCTCAAGGCTGAATATTGCTAAGGTCACCTCTGAAGTCCTCCCCTTGAGAAGATAAGCACTGATATCAGCACTTAGTCCACCCCTCAAAGCAATTTAGGGATTCTTTTTCTCGAATGGCCATCTGAGCAATTGTACAATGTCTGACAATAAAGTTGCTGAACTCACCCGAGAAAAAATGCTTTAGCAAGGAAGAAAGGGCTGATAATGAGACTGAAGAGGGGACTGGAGGCCAGATCATAAAAGGCCAAAGAAACTGCACTGCAGACTTTAACCTTAAATTACTAGGAAATGTTCAGACGTTGGTAGGAAAGACACATTGGAGGACAGAATGTGGAAGAATGAAGTCAGGAGTGTCTATTGAGAAGGCCCACAGCCTACCCAGCAGTCACAGTAGTGCAGGAAGCATCCCACAGCCCAACTCAGCAGTCACAGTGGTGCAGGGAGAGTCCCACAGCCCAACCCAGCAGTCACAGTGGTGCAGTGAGCGTCCCACATCCCAACCCAGCAGTCACAGTGGTTTAGGGAGAGTCCCACAGCCCAACCCGGCAGTCACAGTGGTTCAGGGAGAGTCCCACAGTCCAGCCCAGCAGTCACAGTGGTGAAGGGAGAGTCACACAGCCCAACCCAACAGTCACAATGGTGCAGTGAGCGTCCCACAGCCCAGCCCAGCAGTCGCATTGGTGCAGTGAAATGTATTTTGGGAGATAGTAGACTTGAAAATTGTAATGGTTAGTGTGGTACAGAGTAGATAGAGTAATCTAAGATGACACCTGGGTTTCTTGCTTTAGTTAGACTGTTCTGAGGCTCAGTTTAGGGATCCTAGGGTAAAAGGTAACCTTTTCAGTTTACATACATTGAGCTGAAGTGTCTCAGGGATGACATACGTGAGTAGTTGCATATTAGTTTTGGATGTTAGCTAATAGATCTGTGGTGGAGAAATGCACATGATTTGAAGGTCACCAGGTTGGAGGTAACAGTTAAGTGCCTGCATGTGAAAAAGACTGCCCAGGAGGATTACTAGAATGCAAAGTTGGCACAGGACGGAATTTTGAATACCTGTAATATTTACAAGAGAAAAGAAAAGAAATGAAAAGAAAAGAACGCAGCTATGAAGAACAGATGCCAGGCATGATGGACTCAAAGGGAAGATAAAGCTTCAAAGAGATTCTTATTAATGTAAAGAACTTAAGGAGAGTGAGAATGAAATTGAATCCATATTAATTAGCAACAAAGAATAAATGAGTAAAATCAGTAGGTGTCCTTGACAAGAGTCATTTCAGTGGTGTGTTGGGTTAGTGAATAGGAAACGGGGAGGTAGAGGTCGTTAGTGAACTGTTTTTCCAAGTGGTTTGTTGATAATGTGAAGAACATAAGTCATGAAGTGACATAAGTAGAGAAGCGTCCGTCTCAGCATTCTGAGCGTGTTTATGTGTGCATTTCTTCATTTATAATTTTATGAGACTTTTAGCTGTATCGATTTTTATATGGAGACATTGAGAGAGACCCAGAAGGGAGAGGGAGAAGAGGAAAGGGGAGAGAACACGGAAGGCAAGAGAAAGAAATATTAATGGAATGCGTCTAAAGGTGAGATAAGAAATGGGATGAAGGGCACAGGTGAGGAAGTTGCCTTTGAAAAGGAAAAGGGACATTTCTTCATGCAAAGCCATGTGAAGGAATTGGTATGTAGAAACTAATGTGGATAAAGCTATCATTTGTTAGCCTCATTTGAATTTCTGTATTCAAGTGGAAATGCTCTATATTTTTGCTATCTTTTAGAAAAAATTTAAAGGAAGTTAGATGCAGACTCACCTTTTTACTTTTCTAAGATACAGTCAAGTTGATTAATTTCTTCCATAACAGCAAGTCAAGTGCTATTTCTTTGACAACTCCCACTTGTTTTCTCACCGTTACACAATCTGAAGAGGTGGGTTGTGTCTTTGTTGATGTCAGTCAGCAAAGATTAAAGTTTATTTTTAATCTCCTTGAGCTCTGCTTGCTAGGTTTTGCCCTCAAACCTTACACTTGTGATTTGAATTTACTTTCTTTGGATTTCAAAGAAAAAAAATTGACTCATGGCTAACAAATTCATGCCTTTCCTTCTCCAATTTTCCAAGGACAGAGTTCAGGAATGTGTCCAGGGGAGGCTTAATACCCACTATTTTTTTCATCATCCTTAATTATCCATCTGGTTTCTAAGACAGTTCATTAGACTCTGACAAATCTCAGCAGATGGGCTGTCACAATTGAAATGTGGACAGGAGATGGGGAGGTTAAGCAATGGCAGAGGCAAACACAAGCATGTTTTGTTTAATTCTTACAACATCTCTGAGAAGTGGGCATTATTCTTGTTGGAGCCTGAAAACCAGCTGCTGGGATCAAGATCTTGGTAGGCACGGGTGGGGGTGGGGAGCAGTACAGGCATGCGCTCCGCGTGCATTGGTCCTTGCACAGGGAGTGAGGTGAGATGGGATGGGGGCGGTACAGGCATGCACTCTGCACGGGTTGGTCCCTGTATAGGGAGTGAAGTGAGATGGTGGGGTGGGAGCAGTACAGGCATGCGCTCTGCACGGGTTGGTTTATGTGCAGAGAGTGAGGTAAGATGGGAGTGGGGTGGGGGGCGCGGTACAGGCATGCATTCTGCACGGGTTGGTCCATGTGCA
Source organism: Loris lydekkerianus (assembly GCA_963574355.1). Classification (NCBI taxonomy): domain Eukaryota; kingdom Metazoa; phylum Chordata; class Mammalia; order Primates; family Lorisidae; genus Loris; species Loris lydekkerianus. The sequence goes on along the minus strand of CAUYPK010048789.1, from coordinate 5,658 downwards.
GAGTGAGGTGAGATGGCGGGGGTTGGTCCATGTGCAGAGAGTGAGGTGAGATAGGGGGGTGGGGGGAGCGGTACAGGTGTGCGTTCTGCACGGGTTGGTCCATGTGCAGAGTGAGGTGAGATGGTGAGGGTTTTTCCATGTGCAGAGAGTGAGGTGAGATGGGGGGGAGGTACAGGGATGTGCTCTGCAGGGGTTGATTCCTATACAGGGAGTGAAGTGAGATGGTGGGGTGGGGGCGGTACAGGCATGTGCTCTGCACGGGTTGGTCCATGTGCAGAGGGGTGAGAAGGGGGGAGGGGTACAGGCATGCGCTCTGCGTGCGTTGGTCTGTACAGGGAGTGATGCATGTTAGAGGAGGGTATAGTTGTATTAAAGGAGGATGTGGTACTGTATTAGAGGAGTACAAGAGGTATAGATGCAGAAGAGCCATATTTAGTAATCTGGTGTGCAAAATGTGGTACTGTAGAGTTGTCAGCCAAACAATGAAAAGGAAATCTCCTACTTCCCTATCCAGAGGATGGGACAGTCAGGGCCACATTCTGGATTTGTAAGTGTTCTTGCCTTAGAAAAGGAATATTGTCTTACTCTTTCCTGACTCCTGTAACAAAATACACAACCTGGGTACCTTTTGAATATCAGAAAATTATTTCTCACAGTTCTGGAGGTCTGGAAGTCGGAGATGGAGGCCCTGGCAGATTCAATATCTGGGAGGATGAGCTTTCTGGTTCACAGATGGTGCCTTCCTCTGTGTCTGCACATGGCAGGAGGAGCCAAGTAGCTTGCTGGGATCTCTGTATAAGGACACTAATTCCATTAATAAGGGTGGAACCTCCACATTAGTGATTAGGTTTTAATATATGAATTTTGGAGGACACAAACGTTTGGACTGTAGCAAACATTGAAATCTCTTTATGTTCCAGAGCCAAAAGTTGCCAGATACACTGACGCCAATTAAAGACAATCTTGCTAAGTAGTCTTTATTGGTAAGGTCCAGGATAGAGGTTGTAAACTGTAATGACTACAATGGTAACAAATGAATGAAGAGAGCTGGGTGTAACACAGTAGGGAGTGGTGAGGACTGTGGAAAACTGGAGAATTGCTATTCAAATACTGTCCACTTTTGACATGCAGTCCTATCAATGATTTAGTAATAGAAGTCACAAACAAAGAATTATAAATGTAAATTTTCTCATTTTTGATGTTTGGATAAATTTTATAATCTACTTTGTGGGTGAAACAGACATGTCTAAGTTAAAGCAACTACACTTTTCCTAGTCTGAACCCTTCATGTACACAAACCTGGATCATTTGAGAAAGGAAGGAAAATGTTATAATGCTTTTTCCAAAGAAAGGGAAAAGGACAGGAGAGGGGGAAGTAGTAAATACATGGCTCCCTAGGAGCACAGTGACAGTATCTCCAAGCAGCTGAGACCCGCGTCGTCCTCCTCTCTAAGGGGGTCTGTAGAGATTTAAGTACAAAGAACTGTTGGACTGGAAATGCTGGTAAAACTTTTAAGGCAGAGACTGTGTTGGTAAGATGGAGCTGCTACATGGAAGGAAACTTCCTCCCTCATGCTGACTACAGGGATGTGAGGACTTTGGGCTGGAAATAGCTTTCTCTTGTTTCTCCTGAAGTATTGAAGTCCTCATATTAAGAAGTAGCTATAAAAATGACTGACCCACATTTCTCAATAGCTTTGGGCAGTGGTAGGGCTTGAAGCCCAGAGGCTGTACTGACTAAGGAAAAGAAAAGAAATATATCATTCCTCGTACTTCAAGGTTAGAGAGAAGACGGTGCAGGGTTTGTGGTAATCTCTGAGTAGTCCAGCTCCCCAGAACTCATGTCTGAGCTACGTTGAGAAAAAGGTCATGACAGAAGCTGAAGGAGTGACTTCCTCTGTGATTCATGAGATGCTGCTGGGTCTGGAGTATAAAAGGCAGGTGGACAGGTACTCGCTATGGTCTGAGTGTTTGTGTTTTCCAAGCTCCCGTTGCAAAGTCTCACCACCAAGGTGATGGTATTAGAAGGTGGAACTTTCAGAAGGTGATGGAAGTGAGGGAGGCCCTCATGAATAGGTTAGTGTGGTTCTATGAAAGATGCCCCAGAGAGCTAGCTAGCCCTCACCATTTGAAGACACAGGGAAAGACAGCATCTGTGAGTCAGAAATGGGATCTCATGAGACACTGAATCTACCATTGCCTTCATACTGGGCTTACCAGCCTTGAGAACCATAAGCAAAAACTTGCTGTTGTTTATGAGGCACCCAGTCCATGTGCTATTTCACTCTAGCATCTGGATGGACCAAGGCAACATTCTTCTCAATCCTACCTAAAATACTCTTAGAATGCCACTGATGCCTTGGCTGCCTGACTCCAGGGAATGACAGGCTGGCAGCTTGAGAAGTGGCTCTTTGAAATGCTAAGAATGAGAATCTTTGGAATGAGTATCAGAGTTTTATTGCCAGCAGTGAATGTACAGCCTCGGGGGTCAGGCATGACGGGGAAGAATAGGAGTTAGTGTGTGAGTTAGTGTGCCGTAGCTAATAGACAAGGTCTTCATCTTATCTGCACCACACCTAGGAGCTTCCAGAAACATTAATAGCTGGATGAGATTTTGAGGAGGTTTTGTAAGAAAATAGAGGCAGAGCTGGTGAAATTTTAGTGTTGATGCAGCCATTTGTACTCACACGCCATTGATGCCTGAGATTACTTTAGTTCTATGAATCACACATTCAAGTTAAGAGGCTTGTCCTAGGTCACCTCAATTTTTTGTGATAAAACTAAAATTTAAATTCTGTACTTCTGACATAAAGTTCACCACTCCCTGTATAATACCTTCATTGTCTTTCACCCAAATTCGTCCTTTTTTAAATCTCAAATATAATACTTCTTAGGAAATGTTTCATAAGGAGAGACATGATCATGAATATTTTGAGGTTATTTAAAAACCCATTTGCTATACCTATTTTAACGTATGTTGGTATAGTTTGAATTCTTTTGACTTACAATTTAACAAAAACCTGAAACTAAATGGAGTGTCATAATATAAAGGCCATGGTCAGGCCTAATGGCTCACATTTATAATTCTAGCACTTTGGAAAGTTGTGGCAGGAGAACCACTTGAGCCCCGGAGTTCGAGGCTGTAGTGTGCTGTGATTGTGCCACTGCATTCCAGCCAGGGAAACAGCACAGGACCTCATCTCTTTAAAAAAAATTAAGAGCGAAGTGCCTGTGGCTTAAAGGGGTAGGGGGCTGGCCTCATATGCCAGAGGTGGTGGGTTCAAACCCAGCCCTGGCCAAAAAGCTGCAAAAAATAAATAAATAAATAAATAAATTAATTAATTAATTAATTAAGAAGAATATAGGAAAGTCCCCATTTCTAAAAAAAAATTGTGACATTCATGAAATGTCACATAAGCACATACAATGTAGAAATCAGAAAATACAGATTCTTGAATTCCTTTCCCCTTAGATTTATGACATTAATTAGCTTCCTAAAAGAGAGGCATGCGTAGAAGAAATTAAATAACTTATCCACTGAGAAGTTACACAAGAGGAAGTAGCTTTCTATTTTTCAGGTGTCACTGTCACCGGCTTGTATTCTGTCTCCGTGAATGCACAAACCATAATCAACCCCCGTCATATAAAGCAGGAGTGGAAGCAGCATTTGTATGCAGCCTTAGCCCACTGCTCCTAATTACGGAGGCTGGCTGTCATTCAGGCTGATGAATTACAAAACATTGTGTCCCCCATGAAAACATTCTATGACCATACAGATGCCTGAATAATTAAACTGCTTTACTCTGGAGTCAAGGTAGAAAATCAACATAGGATATTTTGAAAAATATTATACAAACAATAGGAAGAATGACAGGGATAATCTCATTCAGACTTAACTTCTCTGGATCTCAGACCCTCTATCCATTAAAGTACAAGGACCGGCACCCAGACAGACATACAGTGAACGTTCACGAGTGAGTGAAGGCCTGGTGGGTGAATGAACAAATACAACAATTGCTCTGACTAACTCCAGGGTTGTCTTAAGGATAAACTGAAATGAGAATTGGATATGTATTTAAAAATGTATTTGCTATTATATAGTCTCAGATTTATTTAGATCCTGCCTCTGGCATGTACAAGACTCTATTTTGAACAAGTTACTAAACACAGGGCCTGACACAGGTTTGTTCTCAATGAGAAAGTGCTGTCACCTGAGGAAAGCAGAATGTGTAATGCAAGGTTTTCTTTCTCGTATTTGTCATCTGGTACCTTTTTAATCTGATAAATGTTTCTCAGTTTCCAGCCATCCATATTCCACACTATATTTGTCAAGTGACAAGAAAATAATGTATTCTGTGCTATAAGTATTGCTCCTCCCAAGCACAAAAGTGAAACATTTCCAAAACTCAAAAGATAGTAACTAGGACACGTGAAGTGCTGGTGATCTGCAGCCGTCACTGACTACTAGGGTTTGGTAAATAAGACCCCATGACAATCATGCAGGCAGCTGCCAATTATCCTCCTGGCTTGGATGTTTAATGAGCTGAGTTTTGTGATTCACCTAATCATAAATACCCATTGTTAGATGTTGTTGAGTAGAATGCCATTCACATGAACCATTTGTCATTTTAGACAGTTTTGTGGACAGGGAAAAGGTTCCTCCCTAGTCCACAAGTTTATTTATTTCTAAGCACAAAGGGCATTTGAAAGAGAAACACCTGGTTCTCATTTACAGATCTAAACCCTTCCATTTTCTGTCCCTTTCTCACATCTCACCAATTCTTCAATTCTTACTGTAAATCTTAAAGGACATTCTTTCTGCTTTATCATTACAGTTACCTGGAGACATCAGCAAATTATAAACCGCCCATGCATCTTAGTTTTCCTTGGGTGGCTGTAACAGAACACCAGAGACTGGGTTGTTTATAAAGGATGTATTTCCTGTGGTTCTGGAGTCTGAGAAGTTTCTTATCAAAGTTCTGGCATCTTGGGAAGGCCTCGCTGCATCATCCCAAGGCATGGGGAGAAGGCCAGGAGAGCTCTAGAGGGCAGGAGAGCAAGAGAGGGTAAAACTCGCTTTCCTGACAACTACTAACCCCTCCCACCACAGCATCAGTCTGCTGGGCAGGGCAGAGCCCTCATAACCTTGTCACTTCTTATTAGGTGCATAGGGAGGGAAGTTTTCAGCATGCTGAATGTCAGGGCCACATTCAGACTATAGCTCCATCTGCAGGGAAACACCTTACAGACCAGTTTTAAGAAGGAAAAGAGAGACTGGATTAAAGATGGTGACTGAATAACAGCTTCCCTGCAACTGGGCACAGTGAGTCTGGGGAGACAGGACTCCAGGCATCTCTGGCTAGTGGGATCTGCCTATAATCATCCCTTTGAGGATACAGGGAGCCAGCAAGGGATTTCTGGACCCCAAGAGGAGGACAAAAACAGTGGAGAACTGGCAAGTGATTGCATGTGTTTGATCGACCTAATCACACCGGCAACCGTGAGTACAAGCAGCAGTGAGACTGCAAACCGGAAGGGCCTTACTTGTGAACTGTTTTGGTGTTCTTGGACTTGGCACTCAGTTGAACTGCCTTGGGGAGAGCTTGAGCAGGAGTGTGGAGAACTTTGGGCATTGTCTGGGGCCCCAGACTGAGCCAC
>CAUYPK010048787.1:0-32343 GCA_963574355.1 Loris lydekkerianus | reverse complement strand
GTTGTAAGTTGCCATGAACTCTTCAATGTCCTGAAAGTTGAGCATGAATGTATACATTCCTGTTTCTCTTTCCCAAAATAACTAAAAAGGCTCAGCCCCCTAGCTCAGTGGTTAATGTGCCAGTCACATACACCGAGGCTGGCAGGTTCCAACCCAGCCCTGGCCAGCGACACAACAAGGACAACTGCCAACAAAAAAATAGCTGGACGTTGTGGTGGGTGCCTATAGTCCCAGCTACTTGGGAGGCTGAGGTAAGAGAATCACTTAAGCCCAAGAGCTGGAGGTTGCTGTGAGCCGTGACACCATAGTACTCTACCCAGGGCAACATAGTGAGACTCTGTCTCAAAAAAACAAACAACAAAAAAAACTCGTAGCCCTTTAAAGTTACCCTACTTAATTTCATCTTGTCTTTTTTTTTTTTTTGAAACAGTCTCAATTTGTCACTAGGGGTAGAGTGCCACAACGCACAGTAACCTCCAACTCTTGGGCTCAAGCGACTCTCTTGCCTCAGCCTCCCAAGTAGTTGGGAATACAGGCGCCTGCCACAACGTCCAGCTATTTTTTTTTTTTTTTTTTTTTTTTGTGGCTAGGGCCGAGTTTGAACCACCTCCGGTATATGGGGCCCGCGCCCTACTCCTAGAGCCACAGGCGCCGCCCCCAGCTATTGTTTTTAGAGACTGGATCTCGTTCTTGCTCATGCTGGTCTCGAACTCATAAGCTCAGACAATCTACCCGCCTCGGTGCTGGTCTCGAACTCATAAACTCAGACAATCCACCCGCCTCGGTGCTGGTCTCGAACTCATAAACTCAGACAATCCACCCGCCTCGGTGCTGGTCTCGAATTCATAAACTCAGACAATCCACCCGCCTCGGTGCTGGTCTCGAACTCATAAGCTCAGACAATCCACCCGCCTCGGCCTCCCAGAGTGCTAGAATTACAGGCATGAGCCACTGCGCTCATCCTCCCACCCCCTGCTACTTTTAGAGACAGGATCTCGCTCTGGTTCAGGATGGTCTTGAACTCCTGAGCTCAAGCAATCCACCCACCTCGGCCTCCCAAAGTGCTAGGATTATAGGCATGAGCCACCATGCTCGGCCTCAACTTGTCATTTTTACAAGAAAATGATTAATAACCTTTTTGTCAGGACCCTGTCTGCAGGACCTCAAAAATCATGCCGAACACGGGAGTTGTAGCCTTCCAGATTCTGGGGTGGGGGCAGAAAACTACACCCAGGTGGAGAGTAGGTGGTGCTGGTAACTCCACACAGAGCTGAGCGATGGGGGCAGAAGACCCGGAGGGCTGAGGGGACGGCCCCAGAGTTCCGCCTTAGAGCGAATCTCCGGTCCAGCTCTGCTTCCGTACTCGCTACAGGAGCGAGATGAAGGGGTAAGAGGGACACAGAGTCAGAAGGAAAAACAGAGGGGCGAGTAGGGGTAGGGGCCCAGGAGAAGCAGCAGCCACGTTACCTCAGAGCTCGGAGGTCTGGAGGAGGTGCCCTCGGCACTGCTGAGCACTCATGGGCTCCCGGATAGCTGCTGGGAAAGTAGGCTACAGCCCTGGCGAGCTCCGGGAGTCCTCCTGACTACGCCTGCAAACAATCGGCTAGCGGGCCAGGTCACGTCTCCGCCCCCAGCCACCCAACGGGCTGAGGGAGGGGTCGCGATGCTACCCCTCCAGATCCGGCATCAACCTATAGCACTCCGGCCCGAGCTAATTGTTCTGGAAAGTCGCAGGCAGGATCAAGCCGGGTCCGCAGGGCTGTATTCCTCCCGCCCGCTGGCCCCAGCTTAGGGACTGGGAGTAGCTGCAGGCGCGCAGACTGGCGGCGCAAGGGGAGCTAGTGCGTGTCTCTTTAAGGGGCCGGGCCTGCGGAGCTGAGGGGCGGGTGGGGAGTGCGTCGCTCCCAGAGTGAGTGTGAGAGGGAGAGAGCGGCGAGCGAGCGGGCGGGCGCCGGAGGGAGGGAGGGAGGGAGCTAGCGAGCCAGCGACGCGGGCCGCCACTGCCGCCGCAGCCGCGGTCGGACCAGCGGCCTCCTCCCTTCCCCTCCCCCGCGTTGCCCTGCCGTGGGGAGGGGGCTTGCGTCGCCGCCTCTAGCCGCTCCGGATGAAGCAGCTGCCGCCGCAGCCGCCTCCAAAGATGGGGGATTTCTACGACCCTGAGCACCCGACCCCTGAGTAAGTATCAGTTCCGCGGCCTCCCGCTGCCGTCGGCCGCCTCAGTCCCTGCCGAGGGCAGCGCGTCCTGACGGATGGCGGCGCGGGCCTGCGCTGGGAGTAACGGGCCCACGGCGGCCTCGCGCTGTCGGTGTGGGGAGTAGGCCCGCGCCGCCACCTCGGGGCGCCTAGCCTGGGCCTCCCCGGGCCAGTAGCTCGGCCCGGCATTGGCGCCGCTGCTCGCGACGCTGCGGCAGTTGGGCCGGGTCGGTGGGGGAGGGGCGGCCACGGCCGCCACGGCCTCCCCAGCCGCCGCCGTGTCCGCTCGGGTCTGGCTTGCCAGTAGTTCGGCGGTCCCCGCGGGCTTCTTGTCGCTCGCATTTGCCCTACTGCAAGCAAAGGGCCCTATTCGGAAGACCTGCCGGTGCCATGCCCAGCAAGAGGGCGCCGGCGAGGGTAGGCCGCGAATCCTCGGGCTCGGGTGGAAGCCCAGTCCGTCCCCCGGCCTCCCCGTGACGGCGGCTGGACCGGAAGGGCCTAGCGCGCGTCGCCTGGCCCCGGGTCTCCGAGGGGCCTGTGCTGCGCTGTCGGGTTTGATTTTTCCTCCTGGGAAACTCAGTGCTGGCCTTGCAGTGCTTCCGGCTTCACATTCTGCACCTTCGGCACTTGAGTTTTGTAATGGTGGCGAGGTTTGCGTGGTCCTGTTGTTGAAGTGTCACCGGGTTTGTTTTATCGCCCGAAAATGAAAGCTTTCTGATGGGCATATCTTTTCTTCCAGATTATGAGATTTTCATACTTTCGGATACTTTATTTTCTTGGTAAGAGGAACCTCTTTCCATAAATGGATGACTTTCTACTTGTGAAGACTTAGTTAAAAACCACGAGTCGTTTGAGGATTCTCTAAAGAAGACAGCGCTGTGGAAGACCAAAATGTGGTGTTGCCCCGTAGTACTTTTTCAGTCTAGGACGTTTTTAGATTCCTTGTGAGGACTGTATCTACAGCTATATCTGATACCTCAGAAAGCATCCACTTTGAAACCTGGCGTCACTTCTTTCCTTACACCCTCGCAAGACCATTGTTTTGAAAAGCCCATCTTAAACTCCATTTGCTGGTGTTGGAAGTTTAGACCTAGAAATATAATATTGATTTCAAACTCAAGGATTGAAGGGTTTCAAATAAAACTGTTGAACTTTTATGACCAGAATGATTCTAAGAGCTTATTTTAGGTTTGCTGTGCCTCACTTTTGAGTCACTTGTTGCATCTTTTCACCTTGATTCAGAAAAGTCTAGATCTTATTTGATCTTAGATTTGATTGCCACACAGAAGGATTTTGTTGAGGTATTGATGGTGATTTCTGCACAGAGAGAGAAATAGTTTAACTTTCCTAAGGCAAAACCCATCTCTTAAGTTGGAATAGTAAGTTAACATGGATTTAATCCTTTTCATGGGTTCTCAGCTATAAGTTAATGTAACCTTAGATTGTTTTGATTTACTGCACAATCAGGCCAGTTATAAAGCTTATGTTATATGTTCTTAGTTTGAAACAACCCCCCCCCCCCCAAAATCTGTATTGTGATTCAGTAAATGCTTATTGAGCACTTGTCCTGTACCAAGTAACACTTTAGCTCTGAGTGGGCTAAGTGCCTACTTTCACTTCCTTATATCAGGTTGTTTGGTGAAGTCCAAACTTTAAGCTTTAAGGATCACATTCTTACACTTCTTGTGGGAAAACAGTTTTTCATAATATGTGGGGAAAAGAACTCAGAAATGCATCTTTGGACATGAGTGGGGAAGGGATCAAGAATATTTTATTGTTTCAGGAGTGGTGCCTATGGCCCAGTGAGTAGGGCACCAGCCCCATACACTGAGGGTGGAGGGTTTGAAACCTGCCCTGGCCAAAAAACTGCACCCTCCCCCACCCCCCCAAAAATAGCTGGTTGTTGTGGCGGGCACCTGTGGTCCTAGCTATTCCGGAGGCTGAGGCAAGAGAATTGCCTAGGTCCAGGAGTTGGAGGTTGCTATGAGCTGTGACATCACAGTACTCTACCGAGGGTGATAAAGTGAGACTCTGTCTCTAAAAAAGAAAAAAGAGTATTTTACTATTTCACATGAGGTCTTGGCGTTTTTATTTTTGCTGTTTTCTGTCTCTGCTGCTGGATTTCTAACAGTGACTATGGAAGTTCTGATATATTTTTCTTGTGTATTAACCTATATGGAGTATGTAAAGAATTGCATTCTTTTTTTCTTTTTTATAATACTGTAAGGACTAGAAGGGGATCTTGTTAGGTATATTGAACCATATCACATATTTTGCAAGTGAATATAATGAAGCTTAGAGAAGATAAGTGACAACAAATTCTATGAGGTAGTGTGTATGAGCTATTCACTGTTTATAATGTTGGAAAGAGAAAGGCAGTATAGGATTAAAGAACTTAGATTTCAGGCAGGCCTGGGTTTGGACACTAGTTTAACCTGGGAGAAGTGACTTCATCTCTAAGCTTGGGTTTTCTCATCCTAATGGTAGCAACTTACTAGGGAGGATTGAATGATATAATGCATGAAAAAACACTTGGTGCAGAATGTGGCATGTGTAAGTGCTTCTAGCTGGGGTCATCAGGGAAAATTTAAGAGGTAGGACTTAAGCATGAAAAAGATTCAGTAGGCTTGAACATGCCTTCACATGTCTAGGGAAGGAAATGACCAAATACCCCTTTTAGACTTTGTATAGTTTGAAATGGTTCTTAGATACATGAAATTGAGGCAAAAATGTTTTTAGTTTTGAAGTAACTCTTAGGATCTGATGTTCTGTATTTGTCTTGTATGGTTTCAATCAGATACAGCTGTAAGACCTTTTATTTTGGCAGCATTTAGGACTTTGTGTTTCAGGTGAAAATGGCTGTAATCACTTGAGTATCTGTGTGTTAGGTGTCCCTTATGGGTCAAGCCCAGGAACAGGTGTTGAGGACACTGCAAATTAGATCCAGACATCATCTTCAAGGAACTCTCCTACTGAGGGAGATAGGCAAGTACTTTACAGTAATATTACTTTGAAGGTATGCATGTCTGTTGTGTGCCAAATGTAGGCACGCTAGGGGTGATGAGCAAAATGAATGAAACTTTGTCCTTGTAGGGTTTACATCCTACTGAGGGGTGATAAACAATAAATTACACAGAACGTTCAAAGGTAAGTGCTCTGAAAAATTGAGTCGGGTGAAGGGGAGTTTGGAATTGCTGAGGTAGAGGTTGCAATGTAAGTGGGGTGGACTGGACGAGAGAGCGATATTTATTATTTTTATTTATTTTATTAGAGACAAAGCCATACTTTATTTGCCCTCGGTAGAGTGCTGTGGTGTCACAGCTCATAGCAACCTCCAACTCCTTGGGCTTAGGCAATTCTCTTGCCTTAGCCTCCTGAGTAGCTGGGACTACAGGGGTCTGCCACAACTCCGGCTATTTTTTGTTGTTGCAGTTTGGCTTGGACCGGGTTTGAAACCCCCAGCCTCACCACCTGGGTATATGGGGCCTGCACCCTACTCACTGAGCCACAAGCGCTGCCCAGAGAGAGTGATATTTAGACAAAGACTTAGGGGGAGAGAGTTGTGTTAATATCTGGGGGGTGGGGTGGTGGTGGAAGCATTTAAAACAAAGGGAATAGTTAGTTTTGTTTTTTTTTTATAGAGACAGAGTCTCACTTTATGGCCCTTTGGTAGAGTGCCGTGGCATCACACGGCTCACAGCAACCTCCAGCTCCTGGGCTTAAGCGATTCTCTTGCCTCAGCCTCCCGAGTAGCTGGGGCTACAGGCGCCCGCCACAATGCCCGGCTATTTTTTTGTTGCAGTTTGGCTGGGGTTGGGTTTGAACCCAGCGCCCTACTCACTGAGCCATAGGCGCCGCCCGGGAATAGTTAGTTCAAGGTGTTGAAACAGACCTGTGGATTTGGTTAGAATGAAATGAGTTAAGAAGGGTAATTGTAAATTGGGTCAGCATGGGGAGAGGAACAGATTTCATAGGGCCCTTTAGAGCCATTCTGAGGACTATGCTGGGAGTTCTGAACAGAGAGGAGTGACATGGTCTGCTTTTCACCTTCAAAGGATCACTCACATTGCAGAGGGGAACAACAATGGAAGCCTGGAGACTTGTAAGGAAGCTAGTGATCCAGAAGAGAGATGCTGTTACCAAGATGGTAACCTGTAAGAATGGTGAGATATGCATGGAATCTGGATATATTTTGAAGATCAAACTAATATGACTTGTTGATAGATCAGATATGGCTTGTGAGAGAAGAGCCAAGGATTATTCCAGGACTGAGCAATTAGAACGTTGCCATCAGCTAAGTTAGTGATGACTGTGGAAGGAGTAAGTTTGGGTACTAGATTAGGAGTTCAGTTTTAGACATGGTTAAGTTTGAGATTTATTGTTAGACTTTTGGGTCGAGTTGACATCTGAGTCTGGAATTTAGGGGGAAAGGTCTTGGAATGGAGATAAATTTGGTAGTCATCAATTTAGTTATTCAAAGCCAGACTTGGAGGCTGGATGAGATTACCAAGGGATCTTTGGTAGAAAGAGAGAAGGGCCAATGATTAGTCCTTTTAAAATGAATTTTATTTATTTATTTTTGATAGTCTCACTCAGTCACCCTGGGTAGAGTGCCATGGCGTCATAGCTCATAGCAATCTCAAACTCCTAGTTTTGAGCAGTCCTCTTGCCTCAGCCTCCAGAGTAACTGGGACTTCAGGTGCCCACTGCAATGGCCAGCTGGTTTTCTATATTTTTTGGAGAAAGAATTTTTTCTTTTACAGAAAGAATTGCTCAGGCTGGAGTGTAGTGGTGTGATCATAGCTCACTGCAGCCTTGAACTTGGGTTCAAGCAATCCTCTTGCCTTGGCCTCTCAAAGTGCTGGATTATAGGCATGAGCCACCATACCTAGCCCAATGGGTCCTTTAAATGCTAGTATTAAGATGATTGTTGTAGCCGGATGCAATGGCATGTGCCTGTAGTCCCAGCTACTTGGGAGGCTGAGACAGCAGGATTGTTTGAGTCCAGGAGTTTGTGGCTGTAGTGCACTATGCTGATTGGGTGGCCATACTAAGTTTGGCATCAGTATGGTGACTTCCCAGGAGTGGGGAGGCCACCAGGTTGCCTAAGGAGGGGTAGACTGGCCCAGGTCAGAAATGGAGAAAGTCAAAACTCCTGTGCTGATCAATAGTAGGATCGTGCCTGTGAATAATCACTGCACTCCAGCCTGGGCAACATAGCGAGACACTGTCTTCTTCTTTTTTTTTTTTTTTAATTTGGCTGAGGCTGGGTTTGAACCCGCCACTTCCCGCAAATGGGGCCAGTGCCCTACTCCTTTGGGCCACAGTCGTCGCCCCGCAGTTAGAAGTCTTAACATGGATGGCATCTATTATCTTAGGAGGAAAATAACCTTTTTGGTAGCCTCTAACTTAGAAGTAAGCATTTCTTGTAATTATTAAAGTAAACAACAAGCTACAGCAGTATTCTCAGTACTTATGATTTTAGTACTATTATAAATTAATGCAGTGCACTGGCTGTATATTTTTATAATATACCATTGATGATTGAACAGCACAGGGGGTAGGGATGCTTTGCAGCCTGCTTTGCAGTTTGGAGAATCATGCATAACTTTTGACTTCAAAAACTTAATTACTAATAGCCTACTGTTAACTAGAAGCCTTACTGATAACAGTTGATTAACACATTTTGCTGTGTGTTATATACTGTAGTCATAAAGTAAGCTAGAGAAAATAGTAGGAAAATCATAAGGAAGAAAAAATAGATTCATTGAGTAGAAGTGGATCATCAAAAAGGTTTTATAATCATAGTCTTTGTATTGAGTAAACAGAGGATGAAGGGTTGGTCTTGCTGTCTTGGGGGTGGTGGAGGTGAAAGGGGAGGCAGGAGAGGCAGGCACACTTCATGTAACTTTTACAGAAAAACATCCTTGTGTGCGTGGACCTGTGTAGTTCAGACCTGTGTTGTTCAAAGGTCAGCTGTATTGTGGTTTTTGGTGATACCTCAAAATGTTAATGTTCATCATTACATCGAAATTACAGTGGATATGAGATACACTGCTAGATTAAGATGCACTTACAGATCATGCATAGTGTCTCACACCTGGAGAGAGAATTACTTGAGGCCAGAAGTTTGACCAGTCTGAGTAACATAGTGAGATCTCATCACTTAAAAAAAAAAAAAAAAGCAAGAATTAGACATGGTGGTGCACCCCTGTAATCCCAGCTATTCGGGGCTGAGGCAGGATTGCTTGAGCCCAAGAGTTGGAGGTTGCAGTAAGCTATGATGATGTTGATGCACTCTAGCCCAGGCAACAGAATAAGACCCTGTCTCAAAAAAAAAAATAATCATTACTTTTATTTTCCCCTATTATAATTGATTTCCTTTGATATGTATATGTGTGTGTGTATGTGTATATATATATTTTTTTTTTTTTCTTTTTTTTTTTTTGGTAGAGTGCTGTGGTGTCACAGCTCATAGCAACCTCCAGCTCTTGGGCTCAAGTGATTCTCTTGGCTCAGCCTTCCAAGTAGCTGAGACTATAGGCACCTACCACAACATCTGGATTTTTTTTTGTTTGCAGTTGTCGTTGTTTAGCCGGCCCCAGACTGGGCTTGAACCTGCTAGCCTTAGTATATGTGGCTGGTGCCATAACCACTGTGCTACAGGCACTGAGCCTTTTTTTTTTTTTTGAGACAGAGCCTCAAGCTGTTGCCCTGGGTAGAGTGCCATGGCATTACAGCTCACAGCAACCTCCAACTCCTGGGCTCAAGCGATTCTCTTGCCTCTGCCTCCCAAGTATCTGGAATTATAGGCACGTGCCACAATGCCCGGCTATTTTTTGGTTGCAGCTGTCATTGTTGTTTGGTGGGCCCAGGCGGGATTTGAACCTGACAGCTCAGGTGTATGTGGCTGGCGCTTTAGCCACTTGAGCCACCGACACCGAGCCCCCCCCCCCCTTTTTTTTTTTTTGGAGTCAGAGTCTCACTTTATTGCCCTCAGTAGAATGCTGTTACATCACAGCTTACAGGAACCTCAGACTCTTGGGCATAAGTGATTCTCTTGCCTCAGCTTCCTGAGTAGCTGGGACTATAGGTGCCTGCCATAATACCTGGCTGTTATTAGAGACAGGGTCTGGCTCTGGCTCAGGCTGGTCTCAAACTTGTGAACTCAGGCAATCCACCCAACTGGACCTCCCAGAGTGTTGGGATGATTATAGGCGTGAGCCACCGCCCCTGGCCCTGCGAAGCCATGTTTTATACATATATAATTATCCAGTTATATATTAGTGTCTTTAGCAGAACTTTGGTGTTCTCAGATCATCTTTAATGCCCTTCACTGTAGTGAGATATTCATTCCACTAATTCTCCCCCCACCTCACTCCCCTTTTGGAAACACTCTCACTATCGCATGGGCTAGAATCCAGTGGAATCATTGTAGTTCACTATAACGTCAAACACCTGAGCTCAGGCTATCCTCTTGCCTCAGCCTCTGGTGTAGCTGGGACTACAGGGGCCCACCACAACACCCAACTAATTTTTCTATTTTTAGTATAGATGAGATCTTACTCCTTCTCAGGCTGGTCTCAAACTCCTGGTCTTAAGCAGTCCTGCCATCTTGGCCTAATCTATTTCCTTAAAAAAAAATTTAAATGCTGGCTCGGCGCCTGTGGCTCAAGCAGCTAAGGCGCCAGCCACATACACCTGACCTGGCAGGTTTGGATCCAGCTCGGGGACCACCAAACAACAATGATGGCTGCAGCCAAAAAATAGCCAGGCGTGTGGCGGGTGCCTGTAGTCCCAGCTACTTGGGAGGCTGAGGCAAGAGAATCGCTTAAGCCCAGGAGTTGGAGGTTGCTGTGAGCTATGATGCCACAGCACTCTACCCAGGGTGACAGCTTGAGGCTCTGTCTCAAAAACAAAAACAAAATTTAAATGCTTTATGATTTACTCTGTAACAGATATTTGTAATACTTTTTCTTTTCTTTTTTTTTTTTTTTTGTAGAAACAGAGTCTCATTTATCACCCTCAGTAGAGTGTTGGGGCGTCACACAGCTCACAGCAACCTCCAACTCCTGGGCTTAGGTGTTTTCTCTTGTCTCAGCTTCCTGAGTAGGTGGGACTACAGGCGCCCACCACAATGCCCGGCTATTTTTTTTTGTTGTTGCAGGTTGGCCTGGGCCAGGTTTGAACATGCCACCCTTGTTATATGGGGCTGGCGCCCTACCCACTGAGCCACAGGCACTGCTCTGTTATACTTTTTCTCAACTGTAATAATTAGTCTATTAGCACTGTCAGTTTTTGCAGAGAAAATATAATAGTCACATGCTGGATGGCAAAAGACTGCCAGCTAAGGTTAGAGAATCAGAAGTTGGTCCAGGCTCTTCCTTTTCCCTTAAGTGGCCTGAGGTGATCTGTGAAAATGGTTCGCTATTCACTTGACCCAGAAAACCCCACAAAGTCATGCAATTCAAGAGGCTCAAATCTTTGTGTTCACTTTAAGAACAAACGTGGAACTGCCCAGGCCATCAAGGGTATGCATATACAAAAAGCCACCAAGTATCTGAAGGATGTCACCTTAAAGAAACAATGTGTACCATTCCCATGTTACAATGGTGGAGTTGGTAGGTGTGCCCAGGCCAAACAGTGGGCTGGACACAGGGTCGTTGGACCAAAAAAAGTGCTGAATTTTTGCTGCATATGCTTAAAAATGCAGAGTAATGCTGAACTTAAGGGTTTAGATGTATATTCTCTGGTCATTGAGCATATCCAAGTGAACAAAGCACCCAAGATGTGTCGCTGAACTTACGGAGCTCATGGTCGCATTAGCCCGTACATGAGCTCTCCCTGCCACATTGAGATGATCCTTACTGAAAAGGAACAGATTGTTCCCAAGCCAGAGGACAAGGTAGCACAGAAGAAAAAGATACCTCAGAAGAAACCGAAGAAACAAAAACTTATGACACGGGAATAGATGCAACATAAAATAAATGCAAATAACAGTTTAAAAAAAAAAAAAAAAAAAAAAGGTTGGTCCAATGGGTTTGGCACCTGTAGCACGGTGGTTATGGTGCCAGCCACACACACCCAGGCTGGCAGGTTCAAACCCAGCCCTGGCCAGCTAAGCAACAATGACAACTGCAACAAAAAAATAGCCAGGCATTGTGGAGCACCTGTAGTCCCAGCTACTTCGGAGGCTGAGGCAAGAGAATCACTTGAGCCCAAGAGTTTGAGGTTGCTTGAGCTGTAACTCCACTACACTCTACCAAGAGCAACATAGTGAGACTCTTGTCTCCCAAAACAAACAAAAAAAGTTGGTCCCATGGTAGTGGATTATCAGAGCTTATTAACATTAGGGTCACTAAAATTGGTTTTCATGTCCCACTGCTAATTTTGACTGCCTTTAAAAGAGTTGGCCAGATTTTCATTATAAATGAACCTTCTTAACCTCATGTTCAGAAAAACTAGCAGAGATTGAACTTTTAAAAATTTTAATTTCCTTGGCGGTGCCTATAGATTTGGTAGGGTGCCAGCAACATACACTGAGGCTGGCGGGTTCAAACCTGTCCTGGGCCAGCTAAAAACAACAACTGCAACAAAGAGATAGCTGGGCAATGTGGCAGGCATCTGTAGTCCCAGCTACTTGGGAGGCTAAGGCAAGAGAATGCTTAAGCCCAAGTGTTTGAGGTTGCTGTGAGCTGTGACATAGTGGCACTCTATGAGGGCGACATAGTGAGACTCTGTCTCAAAAAAAAAAAAAAAAAAAATTTTTTTTTTTTTTTTTGTAAATAAAATAGTCTGAAATCTTCATTGGAAATGAGCTCATTTCCAATTTTTCCGACTTTTTTTTTTCTTTGGAGACAGTCTCACTATGTTGCTCTCTGTAGAGTAAGGTGGCATCACAGTTCACAGCAACCTCAAACTCTTGGGCTTAAGTGATTCTCTTACCTCAACCTCCCAAGTACCTGAAACTACAGATACCCACCACAATGCCTGGCTATTTTATGTTGTAGTCGTCTTTGTTGTTTGTTTGGCATGCCTGGGCTGGGTTCAAACCCGCCAGCTTCCGTGTATGTCGCTGGTGCCCTGGCCGCTGAGCTACAGGTGCCGGGCCATATTTTATTTATAATTTCCATTTCTAGGATATTGTATTGTGACACCACAATACTCTACCCAGGGTGACAGAGTGAGACTCTCTTAATAAATGAATGGATGAAAAAAAGAAAGAGGAAAGTTTGGAGAACACTTGATCCAAGATTATACTTTGAAATTGTCCTGTTCCCTCATTTTGGTATCTTGTCTTTTACAAAGTTTGAGGAGGGTAACATTGTTCTGTTTCAATAAAGTTTCAATTTAGTTCTGTTATTAAGACTACATTTACTAAAGCAGATTTTTTTTTTTAAGCCCCTCAGTTAGTATAATACTTTGATTTTGTAGGATACACAGTCTAGAGCAGGGGTTAGCAAGCTATGCCCAGTTGATCAAATCTAGCCTGTAAGTTAAGAATGATTTTTTTTTAAAAAGACAGTCTTACTATGTTGCCCTCCGCAGAGTGGGGTGGCATCACAGCTCACAACAACCTCTGAATCTTAGGCTTAAGTGATTCTCTTGCCTCAGCCTCCCAAGTAGCTGGGACTACAGGCGCCTGCCACAATCCCCGGCTATTTTTTTTTTTTTTTTTTTTTAGAGACGGGGTCTCGCTCTTGCTCAGGTTGGTCTTGAACTTGTGAGCTCAGGCAATCCACCTGCCTCTGCCTTCCAAGTGCTGGGATTATAGGCATGAGCCACCACGCCCGGCCGCTAAGAATGATTTTTGAGATAAGAGTCTCAAGCTATTGCCCTGGGTCGAGTGCTGTGGTGTCCTGACTTACAGCAACCTCCAACTCTTTTTTTTTTTTTTTTTTTTTTTTTAGTAGAGACAGAGTCTCACTTTATGGCCCTGGGTAGAGTGCCGTGACATCACACAGCTCACAGCAACCTCCAGCTCCTGGGCTTAAGCGATTCTCTTGCCTCAGCCTCCCGAGTAGCTGGGACTACAGGCGCCCACCACAACGCCCAGCTATTTTTTTGTTGCAGTTTGGCTGGGGCTGGGTTTGAACCCGCCACCCTCGGCATATGGGGCTGGCGCCCTACCCACTGAGCCACAGGCGCTGCCCAGCAACCTCCAACTCTTGGGTTCAAGAGACCCCCTTGCCTCAGTTTTTCTATTTTTAATAGAGACAGGGTCTTTCTTTTGCTCAGGCTGTGAGCTCAAGTAGTCCACCCGTCTAGGCCTCCCAGAGTGCTAGGATTATAGGCATGAGTTACTGCGCCTGGCCTTGATTTTTAATTTTTTCTAAATAGTTAAATTGAAAGAATAATAATACTTTGTAACATGTGAAAATGATAAAAAATTCAAATTTCTGTGTTCATAAAAAAGGGTTTTTGGAACATAGTCATGTTAATTTACATATTGTGTATGGTTTCTTTCACACAACAGCTTAGTTGAGTAGTTGTGACAGAGACTGTGTGGCCTCTTAGTCTAAAATTTACTGTCTGGTCCTTTATAGGAAATTTACCTACACTTATAATAGAACACCAGTGAAAAAAACATATATTGAGGGTCTAATTTCCAAAACTGTTCATGTACATTTAAAAAAGTAATTTTTAAAAGTTTAACCACATTTAACAGTGGGTGTATGTACTGTTTCTAAATGTGTTAAGTTTGCAGGAAAACATAGACCCATCCTGGTTTCATGATTTTTAGAATGGCATTGTAAGAAGCTCACAGTACTTCAACTTGGCATAGGAGAAATGAGTATCACAACTATTTTGGAATAATTATTTCTGTTTTATGTTTCTTCCTGATTGTAAACTTAAAAAAAAAATCTAGAAGCCATTTTATTTGTCCCTGTGTAGAAATTCAATTTTCCAGTCACTGTGCTACACACATGTATACACACCCAAAAAATTATTCAGTGATTGCTTATCTTATGTTACTACATTTTTTTTTTTTTTTTTTTTTAAAGACAGTTTCACTTTGTTGCCCTCTGTAGAGTAATGTGACATCCCAGCTCACAGCAACTTCCAACTCCTGGGCTTAGGCAATTTTCTTGCCTCAGCCTCCCGAGTAGCTGGGACTACAGGTGCCTGCCACAATGCCCGGCTATTTTTTGTTGTTGTTGTTGCAGTTTGGCTAGGACCAGGTTCGAAATCGTCACCCTCAGTATATGGGGCCAGCGTCCTACCTGCTGAGCCACAGGCGCTGCCCCCAGTGTTTCTTCTTAATTTTATGTTTTGATGATCTGTCCAATGCTGGAGCTATAGCTTGAGGTCTTAAATGATTATTGTATTCAGGTCTATATCTCTCTTTAACTCTGATAATGTTTGTTTCATGTATCTGGGTGCTCCATTGTTGGATATATTTAGAATTGTTATATCCTCTTGCTCAATTGACCCCTTTATCATTATAATAATTTTTGTCTTTTTTTTGTTTTTTATTTCTTTGTCTTTTTTAAAAATAGTTTTTGTCTTGAAATCTATTTTATCTAGTAGAAGTATAGGTACTCCTTTTTTTTTTTTTTTCCTTTTCCTCCCTCCCTCCTTCCTTCCCTCCCTTTCTCTCCCTCCCTCCCTTCCTCCCTTCCTTTCTTTCTTTTTTTTTTTTTTTTTGAGACAGTCTTACTCTATTGCCCTCGGTAGAGTACTGTGGCATTATAGCTCACAGCAACCTCCAACTCTTGGCCTAAAGTGATTCTCTTGCCTCAGTTTCCAGAGTAGCTGGGACAACAGGTGTCCGCCACAACGCCTGGCTGCTTTTTGTTTCAGTTGGCACTGCTGTCTTAGATGCTGGGGCTGGGTTTGAACCCACCACCCTCCGGTTTTTGGGGCCGGTGCCCTACCCACTGTGGGCCCGGGGGTGCCCTCCTTTTTTTTTTTTTTTTTTTTTTTTTTTTGCTTTTATTGGCTTGGAATATCTTTTTCCATCCCTTTATTTTCAGTCTGTGTGTGTTTTATAGGTAAAGTGGGTTTCTTGTAGGCGATATAGCTTGCCTTTTATTTTTTATCCATTTAACCACTCTGTGTCTCCTTTTTTTTTCCCAGATAGAGTCTAACTCTCTTACCCCGGCTAAAGTTCCATGGTGTCAACGTAGCTCACAGCAACCTCAAACTCCTGGGTTCAAACGATTTTCCTTCCTCCGCCTTCCTTGTAGCTGGGACTACAGGTACCTGCCAGGACGCCTGGCTAATTTTTCTATTTTTAGTAGAGATGGGGTCTCCCTTTTTGCTCAGGCTTGTCTTAAACTCTTAGCTCAAGTGATACGCTCGTCTTGGCTACCCAGAGTGCTAGGATTATGGGTGTCAGCACCTACTTTCTATGTCTTTATTATAAATGTTTAGAAAATGGCCAGGTGCAATGGCTCATGCCTGGAGTCCTAGCATTCTGGGAGGCAGAGATGGGCAGATTACTTGAGCTCAGGAGTTCGAGACCAGTCTGAGCAAGAGCGAGATCCCTTCTCTACTAAAAATAGAAAAATTAGCTGGGCATTGTGGCTGGCACATTATAGTCCTAGCTACTCAGGAGGCTGTGAGCCAGGAGGATCACTTGAGCCCAAGAGTTTGAGGTTGCTGTGAGCTATGATGACACTACTGCACTGAACCCTAGGGTGACAGAGTGAAACTCTGTCTAAATAAATAAAGAATGAGACTCTGGGGCGGCGCCTGTGGCACAAAGGAGTAGGGCGCTGGCCCCATATGCCGGAGGTGGCGGGTTCAAACCCAGCCCTAGCCAAAAACTGCAAAAAAAAAAAAAAAAAAAGCTCACTCAAAATAAATAAACTTTTAAGAAAAGTGCTTTAGGATTTCAGGTTGCATTAATCTGGAAAATAAAATTTAGTGTAAGAAATTAGTTTGAAAGGTTTTTTTGGGCAGTGCCTGTGGCTCAGTGGGTAGAGTGCTGGCCCCATGTTTCGAGGGTGGCAGGTTAGAACCTAGCCCCAGCCAAACTGCAACAAAAAAATAGCCGGGCATTGTAGTCCCAGCTACTCGGGAGGCTGAGGCAAGAGAATCACCTAAGCCCAAGAGTTGGAGGTTGCTGTGAGCTGTGACGTGACAGCACTCCACCAAGGGCAATAAAGTGAAACTCTGTCTCTAAAAAAAAAAAAATGGGTTTTTTGAGAATTGGGAATGTGAAGGAAAAAAAAAAAAAAAAAAAAAGGGACATTGAGGTAACAGAAAGGAAGTAGCTAGCCAACCTAGGGCTGGGAGAAAAAAGAGAATAGGATTACCAGAATCTAGAAACCTGGAGTAGGACCCTTTGGAGCTGCGATCTCTGAGGAAGAGCTATTGGCCAACTGGTGCTAGTGTCTGTGGGGTCTTGCAGTCAGGCTGGTCTGGGATTGTGGGGAAAAAAAATGATAGAAACTGGAACCAATGCCCATGTCAGGGTAAAGTGATTTGATGGGTCAATAAGCATAGGAACTGTCACCTTCTTTCAGTCTTCCTCTACTATCTATTAGTGCCAAAGAAAAATGTAGTTTACAGGATCCTAATAATACCTGTACAAACAAAAGAATATGGAAAATTTAGGAACTGAGAGCCAGGTATGTTGGCTCACACCTGTAATCCCACCACTTTGAGAGGCTGAGGTGAGTGGATTGTTTGAGCTTAGGAGTTTGAGACCAGCCTGGGCAAAAGGGAGACTCTGTCTTTACTAAAAATAGAAAAATTATTTGGGCTTTGTGGTGGGCATCTGTGGTCCTAGCTCCTTGGGAGGCCGAAGCAAGGGGATCGCTTGAGTCCAAGAGTTTGAAATTACTGTGAGCTGTGGTGCCTTAGCACTCTACAAAGGATGACAGAATGAGACCCTTTCAAAAAAAAAAGAAAAATAGCTGGTCACGGTGGCTCACACCTTTAATCCTAACACTTAGGAGGCTGAGGCAAGTGGATTGCCTGAGCTCATGGGTTTGAGACATCCCGAACCAGAATGAGACCCTGTCTCTAAAAATAGCCGGGTGCCTGTAGTTCTAGCTGCTTGGGAAGCTGAGACAAGAGAATTGCTTAAGCCCAACAGTTTGTGGTTCCTGTGAGCTGTGACACCACTGCACTCTTATCAGGGGCAACAAAGTGAGACTCTGTCTCAAAACAAACAAAAAAACAAACCTTAGCTCTATCTGTGTATGCTTCAATGTAGGATTGTCTACCATTGGAGAAAAATTCCAATGATCAATTATTTAGGAAGTTAAGTTCCAAATGAGGTAAAGCCAATTTGTGTATGTTTTACTTTAGTGGTTTCTCAAATGCTGTGGTAAAGGACTAGGATTTTTTTTTTCCCTTTTTAACTTTATCATGGACAGTTTAGAAAAATACAATGAGGTTGGGTGAGGTGGCTCATACCTGTAATCCTAGCACTCTGGAAGGCCAATGTGAGGATCCATTTGAGGTCAGGAGTGGGAGACCATCCTCAGCAACAGGGAGGCTCCAACTCTACAAAAAAATAGAAAAATTGGGAGCCTATAACACAGTGGTTATGGTGCCAGCCACATGCACCGAGGCTGGCAGGTTCAAACCCAGCCCAGGCCAGCTAAACAACAATGACAACTGCAACAACCACCAAAAAATGGCCAGGCATTGTGGCGGGCTCCTGTAGTTCCAGCTACTTGGGAGGCTGAGGCAAGAGAATCCCTTGAGCCCAAGAGTTTGAGGTTGCTGTGAGCTGTGATGCCACTGCACTCTACAGAGGGGACATAGAGTCTGTCTAAAAAAAAAAAAGAAAATTAGGCAGGTCTGGTGGTATATGTCCGTAGTTCCCAGCCTGTCTTTTATGGAGCTTGTTTTCTAATTGTGAAGACTATTGTTAATCAAAGAATCTTACAAATACGTAATTCAGTCTTTCAGCTCGAGATGCCATCTTCCAGTATATTCACCAAAATGTCAAACACAAAGGGAAAGAGGAGAGGCACGCTATACATGTTCTCTAGGCCTTTTAGAAAACATAGAGTTGTTCCTTTGGCCACATATATGCAAATCTACAAGAAAGGTGATATTATAGACATCAAGGGAATGGGTACTATTCAAAAAGGCATGCCACACAAATGTTACCATGAAAGAAGTGGAAGAATCTACAGTGTTACCCAGCATGGTGTTGGCATTGTTGTAAACAAATAAGGGCAAGATTCTTGCCAAGAGGATTAATATTTATATGAGCATATTAAGCACTCTTAAGAGCCAAGGTAGCTTCCTGAAATGGATGAAGAAAAATGATCAGGAAAAGAAGGAAGCCAAAGAGAAAGGTACCTGGGTTCAACTGAAGTGCCAACCTGTTCCACCTAGAGAAGCACCCTTTGTGAGAACCAATAGAGAAGAGCCTGAGCTCCGGGAACCCATTCCCTATGAATTCATGGCATAATAGGCAAACAGCATAGCACACAGGATAACCAAGAGAAACAATGGAACTGTGATTTTAGATGCTGGAACCTTTTCCCCATGAATTCACAGCATAATATGCATAACATATACAATAACCAAGAGATGCCATGTAGCAGTGAATTTTTTTTTTTTTTTTTTTATAGAGACAGAGTCTCACTTTATCACCCTCACAGCTACCTCCAACTCGGGGGCTTTAGGTGATTCTTTTGCCTCAGCCTCCCAAGTAGCTGGGACTACAGGTGCCTGCCAAAATGCCTAGCTATTGTTTTGTTGTTGTTTTTTTTTTTTTAATTTTTTTTTTTTACTGGCTATTATTTTGTTGAATTTTGGCCAGGGCTGGGTTTGAACCCGTCACCCTTGGTATATGGGGCCAGCGCCCTACCCACTGAGCCACAGGCGCCCCCCCACCATGTAACAGTAATTAATATAAGGTGCTGGAACCTATTCCCCATGAATTAATGGCATAATAGTCATACAAAGCCTTGTCACATTCAATGGCAAGCCGCCTCCCTGAGCTACTGGAATCTTTTCCCTATGAATTCATGGCATAATAGGTATTAAAAATAAAAGCCTACTACTATAGTAAAAATGTTTCTCATCATTGACTAAATGTGTAGTATTCTTTTCCCCAAAGAAGTATTAAAGCAAATTTTAATAGTATCGAAAAAAGAAAAAACAAAAATAAATACGTAATTCAGATTGCTAATAGCTCCTATTTATTTTTTTAATTGTTTTTTATTAAATCATAACTTTGTACATTGATGCATTTCTGGGGTTCACGGTACTGCTTAACAGCTCCCATTTAGTGAGCATTAACTATGTGGCAGGCACCGTGTGAAAGATTTTAAATACTCATCCTCTCTTTGAAGTAAATATAGTACAACACTTTTGGTTTTATAGCTAACCTCTTTGGCCTCCACTTCTCTTTGGTGACTTAGGTTTAAAAATGTTGAAATTGGGCTCAACGCCTATAGCTCAGTGACTAGGGCACCAGCCACATACACCGGAGCTGGTGGGTTCGAACCCAGCCCGGGCCTGCCAAACAAGGACTACAACCAAAAATTAGCTGGGCGTTGTGGTGGGCGCCTGTAGTCGCAGCTACTTGGGAGGCTGAGGCAAGAGAATCGCTTAAGCCCAAGAGTTGGAGGTTGCCATGAGCTGTGATGAAACGGCACTCTACCAAGTGCGACAGATTGTCTCAAAAAAAAAAAAAAAAAAAAAAGTTGAAATTGGTATTCACCATCACATTGACTGACTCACAGCTTTTGCTGTTAACCTATACACTGTACTGTGGTGCCTCCCCATCTAGTGTTTTTAGAGTTCATAGCGGGGCGAGTGTGGTGGCTAATGCCTTTAATTCCAGCACTTGGGAGGTTGAGTGGGTGGATTGCCTGAGCTCATGAGTTTGAGACTGGTCTGATTGAGACTCTGTCTCTAAAAAGTAGCCAGGCATTGTGGTGGGCGCCTGTAGTCCCAGCTACTTGGTAGGCTGAAACAAGAGAACCACTTGAGCCCAAGAGTTTGAGGTTGCTCTGAGCTATGATGGCACAGCACTTTACCAAGGATGACCAAGCGAGACTCTGTCTCAAAAAATAAAATAAAAATAAGAAGTTCATAATGGGAGATAAGAGAAATTGCAGTATGCCTTCTGCACAGAGGTACTGGAAAATTTAGGCTGTATGCTTTTTTTTTTTTTTGAGACAAAGTCTCACTTTGTTGCCCTCTGTAGAGTGCTGTGCCATCATAGTTCACAGCAATCTCAAACTCTTGTGCTCAAGCAATTCTCTTGCCTCACCCTCTCAAGTAGCTGGGACTGCAGGCATCTACCACAGTGACTGGATATTTTTAGAGGGGGGATGTGTCTTGCTCTGGCTGAGGCTGGTCTTGAACCTGTGAGCTCAGGGCAATCCACCCACCTCTGCCTCCCAGAGTGGTAGTATTACAGGTGTGAGCCACTGTGCCCAGCCTGGCTGTATTGTTCTTAAATGTATACAGGTTGAACATTCTGAATCTGAAATCCAAAATGTTCTAAAATTCAAAATTTTTCTGTGCCAACATGATGCCACAAGTAGAAAATTCCACATCTGACCTCATGTGAAGGACTACAGTCAAATGCAGGTACACCACACATAGTTTATTCAGTATCCCATAAATTATTAAAATATTGGTGGCACCCGTGGCTCAAAGGAGTAATGTGCCCCATATGCCAGAGGTGGCGGGCTCAAACCCAGCCCTGGCCAAAAAACTGTAAATTATTAAAATATTGAGCCAGGTGAGGTGACTCATTCTTGTAATCCCAGTGATTAGGGATGCTGAGGTGGATGACTTGAGGTCAGTAGTTCTAGACCAGCCTGAGCAACATAGTGAGATCCCATTTTTAATAAAACAGAGAAATTAACCAGGTGAGGTGGCACACACTGTAGTCCTACTGTAGCTACTCAGGAAGATGAGGCATGTGGATTGCCAGAGCCCAAGAGTTTAGTGAACTATGATAATGCCACTTTGAACTAGCTTGGATGGAAGAACAAGACCTTGTCTCTAGAAATATATAAACTATTATATAAAATTACTCATACCCTATGCATGTAAGTTCTGTATGAAACATAAATTTGGTATCCTCCAAGATATCTCATTATGTGTATGCAAATATTCTAAAATCTGTAAAAATCTGAAGTCTGAAATATTTCTGGTCTTAGGCATTTCAGATAAGGGAATCTCAGCCTGTAGTTCTTCATCATACTTGTTAATGATATCACTGTCATTTTACCTTTTGTTGTTCCTGTGAGGAGTAAGATTGAGCCTCTTAATGAACTCTTATTATTATTATTATTATTATTTTGCAATTTCTGGCCAGGGCTGGGTTTGCACCCACCGCCTCTGGCATATGGGGCCAGCGCCCAACTTCTTTGAGCCACAGGCGCCACCCAAATTCTTTTTTATTTTTTTTAGAGACAGAGTCTTTTCACTTTGTTGCCCTCAGTTTAGAATGCTGTGGCATTACAGCTCGCAGCAACCTTCATTTTCTGGGCTTCTCTTGCCTCAGCCTCCCGAGTAGCTGGGACTACAGGTGCCCACCACAATGCCTGGCTATTTTTTGTTGCAGTTTGGCTGTGGCCAGGTTTGAACTCACACCCTCGGTATATGGGGCTGGCGCCCTACTCACTAAGTCACAGGTGCTGCCCCTTAATGAACTCTTGATGGGGGCCAGGTGCAGTGGCTCACACCTGTAATCCTAGCACTCTGGGAGGCCCAGGCGGGTGGATTGC
Organism: Loris lydekkerianus; assembly: GCA_963574355.1. NCBI lineage: Eukaryota > Metazoa > Chordata > Mammalia > Primates > Lorisidae > Loris > Loris lydekkerianus. Next base: position 10,480 of record CAUYPK010048787.1, on the reverse strand, counting down.
CTGAGCTCACAGGTTCGAGTCAGCCAGAGTGAAACCTCATCTCTAAAAATAGCCGGGTGTTGTGGTAGGTGCCTATAGTCCCAGCTACTTGGGAGGCTGAGGCAAGAGAATCGCTTGTACCCAAGAGTTTGAGGTTGCTGTGAGCTATGAAGCCATGGCACTCAACCAAGGGTGACAAAGTGAGACTCTGTCTCAAAAAAAATGAACTCTGGATGGTACTGTACTTCTGTGATTAAGTGGCAAGGAACTTGATGGCTAGGGCTGTGGACCATTGTATTTTCCTAAATAATAGCATAATATAACTTGACATTGGAGATATAAAACAATGGAGTTACACCTAATAAAATTCTGTTTCATAGATGAACTGGCTTTATTATTATATTAATATGCAATTCTATTTCATTAGTTTTTAATAATGAAGAACTTAATAGAAACTAAAAGGATCAGTAAGTCAGATATCAATGTTTATAGGCTTTGGTTCCTTGGTATCTGGAAGTAGAAATTGAAACCAGGCTTTTAATTTGCAAAATAATATACAAAAATACCCTTTTTTGTTTGTTTTGATTAAGAACTGAAAAGATAATTTTCATAGCTACTTGGGAAAAATTAATCATTTTGGTGATATATCTTAAAAGGTTGGCAAATGGGTAAAACTTAGATTTAAATATTCAGGATATTAATATTTTCTCCTTCCTGAATGAGCACACAGTAGTTTTATATCTATGCTTGTTGACATTTTCCCCGTAAGTTTCTCATCTTGAGATTCCTTTTTTTTTGAGACAGAACCTCAAGCTGTCACACTGGGTAGAGTACAATGGCATCACAGTTCACAGCAACCTCCAACTCCTGGGCTCAAGTGATTGTCCTGCCTCCTCCTCCCAAGTAGCTGGGATTACAGGCACCTGCCACAACACCCGGCTATTTTTTGGTTGCAGCTGTCATTGATGTTCAGCGGGCCTGGACTGTATGTGGCTGGCACCTTAGCCGCTTGAGCCACAGGCACTGAGCCACCTTTTCTTTGGAGACAGAGTCTCGTCACCCTGGATGGAGGGTCATAGCATCATAGCTCATAGCAACCTCAAACTTAGGGACTCAAGAGATTCTCTTGCCTCAGCTTCCTGAGTAGGTGGGACTACAGGTGGTCTTCCCCATACCCCACAACACCCGGCTATTTTTAGAGATCAGGTCTCGCTCTTGCTCAGGCTGGTCTCAAATCTGTGAGCTCAGGTATTCCACCCATCTCAGCCTCCCAGGGTGGTAGGATATTATTTATTTATTTATTTGCAGTTTTTGGCCGGGACTGGGCCCGCCACCCCGTATATGGGGCCGGCACCCTACTCCTTGAGCCACAGGCGCCTCCCCCACAATGATAGTATTATAGGTGTAAGCCACTGCACCCAGCCTTCTCTGCTACTTCAATCAATTAGATGTTCACAGCCAGCGTGCCCAACCAAGAATAAAATTGTTTTCAGAAGCATTTTTAATTTTAATAGCAAAGCAAGCAGGTTTTCCTGAAGGAAAGAGATCTGAAATTATCATCTTTGTGTGTAAAAAAGAAACCTTAACTTTCTTGTGTGTTTAAGTTTAGTCACAATGCAGGTTTTACTTTCATTGTTTTTATTTTGAAGGTGAGTTTTTAAGAGATAATTTGCATGAAAGGCTATAACAAGAAAGAGCTGACAGCTGAACTGTTTCCGTATTCCTATTTAATGTGGTTTAGCAAGAGTAGGACTGGAAGCTGGCATACATACTTACTTTGGTAAAATACAGGATAGGTACAGCTTAAATATTAAGTGTGCTTATATCTTCTAGGCTGATTACTATAATCATTTTCCCTTGTCTTTTGGTGATGGTTGCTTTTGTTACATTGATGGCATGGCGACCATAACGACATCCATATGAATTTTTTTTTTTTTTTTTTTTTTTTATATACAGAGTGTCCCTTTGTCGCCCTTGGTAGAGTAATGTGGTGTCGTAGCTTACAGCAACCTCCAACTCCTGGGCTTACGCAATTCTCTTTTCTCAGCCTCCCAAGTAGCTGGGACTGCAGGCACCTGCCACAATGCCCACCTATTTTTGTTGCTGTTTGGCTGGGGCCGGGTTGGAACCTGCCACCCTTGGTATTTGGGGTCGGCAACCCTATCCACTGAGCCACAGGCGCCATCCATCATATGAATGTCTTATTACCCGAAACAGCTTTCAAGTACTTTAGGTAAAGATTTTTTCTCATATATCTTTCTTTGTACTCTACACTGTTTTTAATATATATTTGAGTATCTGCCTTATTTAAAAAAAAAAAAAAAATCTAGTCCTAGGGCCAGGTGCAGTGGATCATGCCTGTAATCTCAGTAGTTTTCATTTTCTCAGAGATGAGGTCTTGCTATGTTATTCCAGGCCTCAAAGGATCCTCCTGGGCTAGTCTGGATAGTTGAGTTGCTCAGATTACAGACAGGAGCCACTGCACAGCCTCCTATTTCTTTCCTTTCCTTTGGCTTTCCTTTCCTTTCTTTTTTTGAGACAGAGTCTTTGTTGCCCTCCCTAGAGTGCTATTACATCACAGCTCACAACAGCCTCAAACTCTTGGGCTTGAGCAATTCTCTTGCCTCAGCCTCCTGAGTAGCTGAGACTACAGGTGCCCACCATAACACCCAGCTTTTTTTTTTTTTTTTTAAAGAGACAAGGTCTGACTCTTGGTAAGGCTGGTCTCTAACTCCTGAGCTCAGACAATCCACTTGCCTTGGCTTCACAGAGTGCTAGGATTACAGGCACCTGGCCAGGCTCCTATTTCTAATAGCCTATTTTTTATATTCAGTTTAGGAGTTTATTCTATAATATTGACAGATAATCATTAGGACTCTGTTGTGAACACTTGCTACACTGCTTCTCTCCCATGATATAGCCCCTTTTGTTGGTAGGTAGATACATTTACTAATACATTGACTCAAAATGACTATTTTTGTGAAACTTTTTACCCTTTGTCCCAATTCTTTATAATAGCTGATACATATTTAAAGAGCAAGGGTGTTGCAGTGAAACAGATTGGATACTTGACTCTGCCAGTTCACTGGCTGTGGCCTTAGGCTTCTTCGTTTGTAGAATGGTACTAAAGATCGGCTCGGTGTCCATAACACAGTCGTTGCGGCACCAGCCACATACACTGAGGCTGGCAGGTTCGAACCTTGCCCGGGCCAGCCAAATAGCAATGACAACTACAACAAAAAAATAGCTGGATGTTGTGGTGGGCGCCTATTATCCCAGCTACTTGGGAGGCTGAGGCAAGTGAATTGCTTAAGGCTTGGCACCTGTGGCTCAAGTGGCTAAGGCGCCAGCCACATACATGTAGGCTGGCAGGATCGAATCCATCCCAGGCTTGCCAAACAACGATGACAGCTGCAACCAAAAAACAGCTGGGCGTTATGGCAGGCGCCTATAGTCCCAGCTACTTGGGAGCAGAGGTAGGAGAATCGCTTGAGCCCAGGAGTTGAAGGTTGATGTGAGCTGTGATGTCACGGTACTCTACCCAGGGCAACAGGCTGAGGCTCTGTCTCTTAACAACAACAACAAAAATAATAATAATAATAATAAAAATAGGGTAGCGCCTGTGGCTCAGTCGGTAAGGCACTGGCCCCATATACTAGAGGTTGCTGCTTCAATATACTAGAGGTTGCTGCTTCAAACCCGGCCCTGGCCAAAAACTGCAAAATAAATAAATAAATAAATAAGGGAGAGAATTTCTTAAGCCCAAGAGTTGGAGGTTGCTGTGAGCTATGACACCACAGCACTCAACTCTGGGCGACAGAGTAAGACTCTTAAACAACAACAACAACAACAAAAAAAAACAGGTAATAGAGATAGTACTCCTTTCATAGTTTTGAGAATCAAATGAGTCAATACCATGTAAAGCATTTAATCTACTTGAAAAATAGAAAATACTGTGTTAGTTCCTGTAATGGTGATGGTGGTCTAGTAATTGTGACAAGAAGACAATATTATAATGTGCTCAGGTCACTAAGAACTTATCCTCAGCTCTTTTTGTTGTGATTCATTGGCTGGTACTAAAGATGAATTTCAGCATTTTTGCCTATCTTTTAAGGCTTATTTGGTAATGGGGGTTCCCCTCGTATTTTGCCAATGAGGAAAATAAAATGGATAATTTAAAAGATGAACTCAAATAGTGGATAAAAGTAGTAAATACACAATGCAAAGGGTGACAAAATGTTCAGATTATATCATCCTATATCCCAGTCTGTGTTTTAGAAAAAGCAGATTGCTTTAATAGGAGAACATATTTCATTTTATGCAAGTGTTTTTACAAATGAATTGGGAAGACAAATTTAGAAACAGATTTCAGGTATAAATATACTTATTGACATTTGGGATGATTGGGTGGTGCCTGTGGTTCAGTGAGTAGGGTGCCGGCCCCATATACCAAGAGTGGTGGGTTTGAACCCAGCCCCAGCCAAACTGCAACAACAACAACAGCAAAAAATATTTGGGATGATTTTTTTTTTTTTTTTCTGAGACAGTCTCACTATGTTCCCCTTGATAGAGTGCCATGGTGTCATAGCTCACAGCAACCTCAAACCCTTGGGCTTAAGCGATTCTCTTGCCTCAGCCTCCTAAGTAGCTGGAACTACAGGCGCAGGCCATAACGCCCAGCTATTTTTTTGTTACACTTGTCCTTGTTGTTATAGCTGGTCCGAGCTGGGTTCGAACCCACCAACCTCGGTGTATGTGGCTGGCGCCATAACCCCTGTGCTACAGGCGCCGAGCCTGGAATGATATTTTTTAACCTTTTCTTACTCACTTTGGAATTCTATAGTGATAGATTTGAGATCACCTTTGTTTGTTAATGAAGTAATTTATTGCTTAAAATAAGTTAGCTTTACTCTTCTATGGAAATTCCACATTTATATAAGTTTCAAGCCAGGTGTGGTGGCTCATGCCTATAATCCTAGCATTCAGGAAATTTGAGGCAGGTGGATTGCCTTAGCTCAGGAGTTCAAGATTATCCTGAGCAAGAGCAAGAGCCAGTCTCTAAAAATAGCTGGGCATTGTGGTGGGTACCTGTAGTCCCAGCTACTAGGGAGGCTGAGGCAAGAGGATTGCTTGAGCCCAAGCGTTTGAGGTTGTTGTGAGCTATGATGCTACAGCACTCTACTGAGGGAGAGTGTCTCAAAAAAAAAAGTTTCAGCTATATTGAGGTATAAGAATAGTTGTTAGAGGCTGGGCAAGGTGGGTCATACCCGTAATCCTAGGACTTTGGGAGGCGGAGGTGGGTAGATTGCCTGAGTTCAGAAGTTTGAGATTAGCCTAAGCAAGAGTGAGACCTCATTTCTACTAAAAATTTAGGAACACACTAGCCAGGCATCGAGTGGATGCCTGTAGTCTCAATTACTTGGGAGGCTGAGGCAGGAGGATCTTTTGAGCCCAAGAATTTGAGGTTGCTGTGAGCTGTTATGCCATGGCACTCTTCCAAGGGCAACAAAGTGAGACTCTGTCATATAGGAAAAAAAAAATAGTTGTTAGTATGACATTTTGACCTGTATTTTTTTATAGTGCTTCTTGTGAGATGGTTCTTGTCATATAAAAGCTATAATTTTAACTTTTTTTTTTGCAGTTTTTGGCCAGGGCTGGGTTTAAACCCACCACCTCTGGTATATGGGGCCGGCGCCCTACTCCTTGACGCACAGGCGCTGCCCTTAACCTGTTTTTTTTTTTAGAGACAGAGTCTCGCTTTGTCACCCTCAGTTGAGTGCTGTGGCATCACAGCTCAAAGCAACCTCCAGCTCTTGGGCTTAGGTGAGTCTCTTGCCTCAGCCTCCTGAGTAGCTGGGACTACAGGCACCTGCCACAATGCCTGGCTTTTTTTGTTGTTGTTGCAGTTTGGCTGGGGCCGTGTTCGAACCCACCACCCTCGGTATATGGGGCCAGCACCCTACTCACTGAGCCATAGGCGCCGCCCTTAACCTGTTTTTATTATGAAACTTTTTTTCTTTTTCTTTTTCTTTTTCTTTTCTTTCTTTCTTTCTTTCTTTTTTTTTTTTTTTTTTTTGAGATAAGAGTCTCACTTTGTTGCCCTTGGTCAAGTACCGTGGCATTCCTGCTCATAGCAACTTCCAGCTCTTGGGCTCAAGTGATTCTCTTGCCTCAGCCTCCCAAGTGGCTGGGACTACGGGCGCCTGTCACTTGACTATTTTTAGAGATGAGGTCTCACTGTGAACTCACCTGTGAGTTCTGGCAGTCCACCTGCCTTGGTCTCCCAGACGAGGATTACAGGTGTGAGCCACCAAGCCTTACCAGTATATATATTTTTTATCTTTAGTAGGAGTTCTCTCTGAGATGTCTTTGTTCACACAGAGTTTTCTCTCAGGGTTTGTTTGTTTCAGTTTGGTTTTTAAGACATGGTTTTGTTCTGTTTCCCAGATTATAGTAGGGCCTCAAACTTCTGGGCTCAAGTGATCTTCTTGCCTTAGCTTTCCAAGTACCTGGGACTATAGGGGTACACCAACACGCCCAGCTAATTTTTCTAGTTTTTGTAGAGATAGGGTCTCGCTTTTGCTCAGGCTGGTGTTGAACTCTGGGCCTCAGCAGTCCTCCTGTTTTGGCCTCCCAAAGTGCTAGGATTACAGGCATGAGGCATTGCACCTGAGTACCTCATCAGTGTTTTAATTTGCTTGTCCTCATGGGTCCTATTTCTTGGATGAAAATATGGCAAATGTTATAAATTAATTTGTGGCCAGTATGGCTTTTTCTCCAGGTCATTTGTGAGGTGTTTCCTCTTTTTCTTTGAGAATTACTTGAAATAAGAATGGTAAAATCTGGTCCTGTTATGAATGCATTTCTTTTATTCAAAAGCCATGAGAATTTAGAAAAGGAGTGGGAATGTTAGGGTTGGGGAAATTATCTTATAAGGATGAGATTTTGCCTTTGTAGCTTAAACTTTATTTGAGAAGATATGCACAATAAATGCTAGTCAAGGTCGTATGTGATTGTCAAACTGAAAGTACAATGTGCATGTTGCACGAGTTGAAGAGTGGTAATATTTGGAATGGTAAGACAAGGGATAGGAAAAGGCAATATAGTGCTGAGTACATACTAAGCATTCAGGTAATTATTAGGTGAGTGAAAGTGAGACCTAAGTTCTGAATGGATTAAGATGGGTGTTGGGGTGATAAGTGCGTGGAGGCTGAGAGAGAGGGAGGAAGGTGGAGGAATGAAAACCAGTATAAAAAATAACTTAAAGACTGATTTAGGTTTGAACTTAGAGGAGTCCACCTTAGCTATTGCGATTCCTTCTGGGGGGCAGTAATTGTTTTTTTTTTTTTTAGACAAAATCTCCCACTTTATTACCCTGGCCAGTGCCATGGCATCATAGCTCACAACAACCTCAAACTCTTGGGCTCAAGTGATCCTCTTGCCTTAGCCTCCCTAGTAGCTGGGACTACAGGCACCCATCACAACAATGGGTGGCTATTTTTAGAGATGGGGCTCTCGCTCTTGCTCAAGTTGGTCTTGAACTCCTGAGCTCAGGCAATCCACCAGCATTGGCCTCCCAAAGTGTTAGGAGTGTAGGCATGAGCCACTGAGCCTGACCCGCCAGGGAGTAATGTAAAGCAAGGGTAACCAGGTAGGAAAGTATTGATATAGTTAAATATTATTAAGTACCTCCAATGTTACAAGTAGTGTTTTTGGCTCTTAATTACAGCTTTGAACTAGATAAAACAGATCCCTGTCCTAAAGGAGCTTGTATTTTAATGAGAGGAAATAGCACTACATCAAAGTAAACAACCCTCATATTGAGAAATGCTAGGAAGAAAGATAAAGCATTATAAGAGAGAATGATGGGAGAGTCTCACGAGATAAGGTTTGAGGTGTCATCTTATTATTGAGAAGAAGCAGTCTGACCAAGGTCTAGAGGGAATACTAGTCTAAGAAGAAGGAATAGCAGGTATGATGGCCCTGGGCCAGAAATTAATTTGTATGCTTGATGGACAGAAAGGCAACTGATATGTGTAGAACTTGGACAATGAGGAGGAATGACTATGGAAAGAGGTAATGTCAGAAAGATTAAGCAGGTATGTGCCACAACCTGAGTTATGCTTTTGAAAGATCACCCAGGGGTTATGAAAAATTTGTTTCTAGGGAATAAGCATAGTAGTAATGAGACATATTAGGTCCTAAGAAAGAGTAGTAGTTTTGATGAGTGTTGTAGCAGAAGAAAACATGGGAAATGATTGGATTTGGGATGTGTTTCAAAGTGGAACTTTTGATGGATTAGACATTAGCAATGAGAGGAAAGAGAAAAATTAAGCTCTAGGGAGCTAGGCAGGTTTTTGGTCTGAGCAGTTGGATAGATGATAGTATTACTATCATAGGAAAGACTTGGGAGAAGACTGAATTACCTGTATGGGGTCATCCTCATTAATTCAATTTTACATTTGAGGTAAATGAGATATCTATGTAGAAATATGCATTGAGCTCAGAGAGAAGTTGTGTTTGGAGATGCGATAGTTATTAGTCTACTTTTTTATTTTATTTTATTTTTTTTTGAGACAGGGTCTTACTTTGTTGTCCTCAGTAGAGTGAAATGGTATCACAGCTCACAGCAACCTTCAACTCTTGGGCTTAAGTGATTCTCTTGCCTCAGCCTCCTAAGCAGCTGGGAATACAGGTGCCTGCTACAATACCTGGTTATTTTTTGCTGCAGTTGTCATTGTTATTTACCGGGCCCAGGCTGGGTTCAAACCTGCCGGCCTCAGTGTATGTGGCTATGGGGGCTGAGCCTATTACCCTACTGTTGATACTGAAAGCCATGAAACTGGATGAGATGAGGCCTGAGGAAAATAGGTTGAAGGACAGAAGAAGGCCAAGCAGGAACTAAGTTTTGGGGCATTTCTAGCACAGAGTTTTTCAACTTTTTTTTATTTTTTTATTTCATGGCACACTTGAACTAACATAGTTAAACTTTTATTTTTTATTTATTTTTTTTTTAGAGACAAAGTCTCACTTTATTGCCCTCGGTAGAGTGCCATGGTGTCACAGCTCATAGCAACCTCCAACTCCTGGGCTTAGGCAATTCTCTTGCCTAAGCCTCCTGAGTAGCTGGGACTATAGGCGCCCACCACAACGCCCAGCTGTTTTTTTCTTGCAATTTGGCCGGAGCTGGGTTCGAACCTGCCACCCTCCATGTATGAGGCTGGCGCCCTACCCGCTGAGCCACAGGTGCCACCCCATCATAGTTAAAACTTCTATGGCACACTTAAACTTCTATGTTGATCACAAACAAAAATAAAAGAAAAGAATATACTTACTGTGCTTTGAACCTCTTGAAAATTTAATAAGATTTAAACATTTTCGCAGCATATCTAAGATCCTCTCACAGCACACTGGTTGAAAATCATTGCTCTGGCATATAGATAACTGGTAGGATAGGAAGAACCAACAAATAAGGTTAAGGAAGAGTAGCAGTGAGGGCAAGAGGAAAAACTGAAGAATATAGTCTATGAAAACCTAGAAAAGAAATTGATCACTAGCTTTAAGATGTCACTAGTAACCCTTCCTTTTAAGGTGAGGTATGTTGCTATTTATTTATTTATTTATTTATTTATTTTTGAGACAGAGTCTAACTGGGACACCCTGGGTAGAGTGCCATGGCATCATCATAGCTCACAGCAACTTCAGACTCCTGGGCTCAAGCGATCCTCTTGCCTCAGCCTCCCAAGTAGCTGGGACTATAGGTGTTCACCAGCATGCTTGGCTAATTTTTCTATTTTTAGTAGGGAAGGAGTCTCACTCTTGGTCAGGCTGGTCAGGTATATTATTAATAAAAGCTATTTGACTAGTGAGAATCAGCAGAGAGAAAGAGACTGACAGAAAGATAAACAAGAACATAGAGACTAATGATAGAAGGAATATATAGGAAATTGATGTTCTTGAGGAGGCAAGAGGATACACTGTGTAGTGGGATCATAGTTGAGAATGGTAGTGGAAATCACAGTAATAGAGATTTGGGGTAAGGGAGTGTGTGAAATAGGCATCTAGGAGAGTAAGAAAGGGAATTGAATGACGGAGTTTAGTAAATGGAGGGTCAGGATTCTAACCTTAGATATCAAAGTGTGATCTTTTTGCTTTATTGCATCGCCACCCTAATCAACAATAAAGATGTGCTTTCATGAAGGAGAATCAGGAAAGTTGAAACTAGGTTGACCCTAAAAGGAAAAATTAAAAAGAAAGCCCCTTATTAGCTTTTTTTTTTTTTAAGAGACAGAGTTTCACTTTGTCACCCTTGATAGAGTGTTGTGGCGTTACAGCTCACAGCAACCTCCAGCTCTTGGGCTTAGGTGATTCTCTTGCCTCAGCCTCCCGAGTAGCTGTGTAGTACAGGCATCTGCCATAACACCCGGCTATTTTTGTTGTTGTTGTTGTTGCCTTGGCCTCCCACAGTGCTGGGACTACAGGCATGAGCCACCATGCTCGG
>CAUYPK010048784.1:0-24984 GCA_963574355.1 Loris lydekkerianus | reverse complement strand
GGCTATTTCTTTTCTTAGAGTTTCATAGTTCTCTTTGTGGAGATCTTTCACGTTCTTTGTTAGGTATACTCCCAAATATTTCATCTTCTTTGGCACTACTGTGAAAGGAATAGAGTCCTTGACTGTTTGCTCGGCTTGGTTGTTGTTGGTATATATAAAGGCTACAGATTTGTGGTGTTGATTTTGTAGCCTGAAACATTGCTGTATACCAAATTTATTTACAAAAAATGACCACATATTGAAAAACTTGTGCTATGTTATTCAACAATAGATTACTTCTCCTGGTATGAAGACAGACCAGGCAAAGAAACAATCTTGTTCAATTTTGTACAAATATATGCTTTCAGGAAGCTTATAGAATATGATTTTGAATTCTACCCTTAAGCTACACACAAAATATTTATAGAATAGGAGCCATTATATCACTGAAAATCTTGTCAATTTCAAGAATAGATTGCAAAAATAATAAAATACGTAGCCTTCAAAGTACTAGTTCTAATCAGAACGCCTGAAATTGATCCAAAGTTTTATAGGTAATTCTTAATTTGTCACTATGCTTCGTGGAGATATAAAAATGTAAGGTTGGTCTATATACCTTTCCCAATTAACTATACCAAATCAGTGTCTTGATTTTTTCTTTAAAATCTCCAACAAACAAAAATTGACTACATTTGTTGATAAAACATCTAATTTAATTTAATTTCAAGAATTATTTTAGGGGGGCTTCTGTTTCCCCTTTAAAGTCTTTGATATATTTTATGCAACCCGATTATATTAATGTACACACTGTTTACCTTACTGAATTATATGCCTTTACTGTATTTTCTCATTTGCCTTTTGGATTAAAAGATAAATGAAGACAGAGAAGAGGAGATGGCAAAGAAAAAAACTATTCAAATTGGCTGAGCAAATGTTCGTTTATATTTTCTTTAAGAATATGAGAAAATAAAAATGAATTAACACGCTTTACTTGTGTTTGATTTTTAAAGCCAGTTTAATAATTAATATTTAAATTTTTTTCTATTATTTTCACTAAGTCCCATTTATTTAATGTCGGTAATGCCCTGGGGATCTTCTTCACAAATTCTTTGCCTATACTGATATCTTGAAGAGTTTTATTCAACATTTTAATTTCATATAGAACACTACTGTCTTCATGCCTTAGGTTTAAGTCTGTTATTCATCTTGAATTAATTATAGTGAGTGGTGGCAGTGTAGATATTTTTTCAATGTTCTACATGTGGCTGTCCAATTTTCCAAGGACCATTTATTGAATATTGAATATTTTCTTTCCTAGTGTATATTGTTTCTCAAAGATCAAGCAAATATGTGGATGCTTTCATATCTGAGTTCTCTGTTCTTTTCCATTGGTCTAGTTAGATTCTGCACTGCCAAGGAAACAGTCAACAGATAAAAAGGCAGCCTACAGAATCAGAGAAAATATCTGATATTTTCTCTCATTCTGTAAAGGGCTGATAACTATAATCTACAAAGAAGGCAAGCATATCAGCAAGAAAAAAATAACCCCATAAATAGTGGGGAAAAGGAATGAACAGAAGTCATCAAAAGAAGATAAGACTAATGCCAATAAACATATGAAAAAATGTTCCTGGCTTTTAACTAAAAGTCCCAGAACAGTAGGTGCAGGTGTGGATGTGGTGAGAAAGAACACATAAATAAATTTACAAATTTATTTTGCCAATAAATCAAGTATTATAGGTGATTCTTTCTAGAAATCTCATAGAGGCAGTGTAGACATGCATGAATAGAAGTGATAATATAATTTAATTTCATACAAACTAGTAAGCCTTATGGAAAATTGTATGGGGATTATTTAAAGAATTAAAACTAGACCTACTTTTTAATCAAGCAATCCCACCATTGAGTATTTAGCCAAAGGAATAAAAGTCATTTTATCAAAAAGATTCTTGCAAATAAATGTTTATGTCAGCATAATTAACAATTGCAAAGATGTGGAATAAACCCAAGTGCTCATCAATTCATGAATAGACTAATAAAATCTGATATATGAATTCCATGGAGTTCTACTCAGCGATTAAAAACAAAATTAATTAATTATTTTTGTGACAATCTGGATGGAATTGGAGACCATTCTTCTTAGTGAAGTATTGCAAGAATGGAAGAAAAAAAATACCACATGTATTTGCTATTAAATTGTAACTAACCAAGCAGCACTTATGTGCACAGATGGTAGTAAAACTCAATGAATATCAAGCAGGTGGGAGAGGGTTAGGTAAACTCTACCTAACAGGTACAATGTACACTGTCTGGTTGATAGGCACACTTATACTTTTGTCTCAAGCAGTATAAAAGCAATCCATATAGGAAAGAAGGGCAAGATGGCTGACTGGAGCCAGCCTCCAACAGAAGCTCCCATCCAGAGGGAAGGATAATGTCCAGAAAGTACCCAATTAAGCTGAAGATTGGGAGCCAAGCTGAAAGAGAAGAGTGATAACTGCAGGTCACCGCTGCTGAGGCAAGCTGCAACTCCAAGAAAGCAAACTTCAGGTTTTCTACACACCAGTGGTGAACTGAGGACCTCTTGTCTCACCCAACAGGTGAGAGCTGTAGGAAGTATGGTCTACTTCCCCAGAGGGACCCTGTTGTGACTCTGACCACTCTCTTGCCAGGCATAAAAATTGAACTAACATCTTTTTTCCCATTCTGAACTTCCAGTCCACCCTTCCCCCACTGCCTGACTAACCAGAAGCCTAACCCCTGTAGAGACTGTGGGAGGAGGCTCATGAGCCACGCATCCCGTGTCCCACCCCCATCACACCCTGCAGGAGCCTCAGTGCCATGCTCCACCTGACCAGAGTCGTGAACTGAAGGCTCTCCTTGCTGAAGTCATCGGGCACCAGGTACTGCCATAACCATGTGCAGTGTCCCCTGCCCTGCTGCTGGATCTGTGTGCCCCATGCTGCCAGAGCTACTCCTATAGCCAGAACTCCCTGGCTGTGGCAGTCAACTGGGAGCTGCACAGGGTCACTTCCCACAAAAATTCAGCAACAATAGAGTGATCTTGCTGGAGTCTAATCTTGGAGAGACACTTCCCCAACTCTGAGAACAGAAATTCTCTGAGTAGAGAATTTGCTCTACAGGAACGGTGATGCAGAGCAGCTAGGGCAAAGGCACTGTGGCTGAGGGAGAAAAGCATTTGCTGACTTGTTACCCTCTGAACTGAACTGAGTTCAAGTGGAACACTTGCCAGTGGCTATTGAGTACCCAAGGCAGAAAGGCCTCAGCTCCCCCAGCCAACTGTTGGCAGAGAGTAGTAGCCAGGCAGTGGGGGCATTGACCTTCCTTTGACTCTGACAAGCGCATAACCCTGGCACATCTGCTTATTGGAGAGAGCCGGACCTCAGCTCTGTGGAGTCACCAGTGACTGGGTGTGAAAGAGAAACCAAGTTGAGAGACACAGCCCTCTGGTCCAACTCTGCTACCGTGCAGGTCTTTCTGACACCACAGAGCACTGGAGCGAGCCAAATTTGAGCAGCCAGTAGACCTCCTCATCTAGTTGCTGGAAACCTTTCAAACTCTCCCACTTGTCAATTGGTTTCAAACTCCTAAACTGGGCCAATCACCCAAGTACCCTCTCGGGTGGTACCCTGGTTGAGTGGTAATGGGAAGGGTTGAATTTCCTCTTCCAGTTGTTGTCTATGGGGAGTAAAGTGTCTTAGTTGCTTATATTTCTCCACAGTTAAGATTTCACCAGAGTCACTGATCCACTAGGATCGGACAAGAACCAGCTTGAATACAAGACAGAGCCACCTAACCCCACCACACTAAGCAGGTTTCCTCAGCCTCAGACTGTAATACTGTACGGGTCCTTTGCAGAGCTATAGGGAAAAAAGCTGCAGCCAACAGTCCCAGATCTTTGACAAAGGGCTGGTTAACAACGACTCCAGGACCTCCCATTCCAATATCACCTTACCTGCCCATCTAGCCAATGGTGAAAAACAATCATGAGGCAGAATCAGTGGAAAAACTCTGGCAATATGAATAATCAGAGTAGATCAACTTCCCTAAAGAACGATATGGCAGATGTAGCACAAACAAATGACTGAGATGACAGAAATTGTGTTCAGAATTGGGATAGCAAATAAGATCAATAGAATGAAGTTAAAGATGGAATTAGAATTTTAAGGAGTAATTCAAAAGATGTCTCAAGAATTCAATGAATTCAAAGACAAAATCACCAAAAATTTTGACACATTGCCTTTGACTCTGACAGGCTCAAAGCCCTGGCACATCTGCTTCTTGGAGGGAGCAGGACCTCCCTGCTTCTTGACACATTGAGACAGTGAACTTTTATCCCTCAAAGATCTGAGAAATACAGTAGAATCTCTCAGTAACAGAATGGAAGAGGCAGAAGAAAGGATCTCTTACATTGAAGACAAAGCTTTTGAATGCTCGTAAATGCTCCAAGAGAAAAAGAAGTGGAGCACAAAAATGAATCATTCTCTCAGAGAGCTCTGGGATAATTCAAAGAGATCTAATATTCACCTTATAAGAATTCCTGAAGGTGATGAGGTTGCTGCAAAGGATACAGATGCTTTACTTCATGAAATAATCAAACAGAATTTTCCAGACATGCCAAGAGATTCTGAAATTTAGATAACAGACAGTTTCAGAACACTGGCATAACTCTACCCAAATAAAATTTCTCATAGACAAGTTATAATTAGCTTCACCAGAGCTAATATGAAGGAGAAAATTCTGCAAGCAGCCAGATTTAAAAAAACCCATAACCTACAAGGGGAAGAACATTAGAATGACTGTAGATCTCTGCTGAAACCTTTCAAGCTAGAAGACGGTGTTCATTGACCTTTAATCTCCTTCAACAAAATAACTTTCAACCCAGGTCTCGTATCTGGCTAAAGTGAGTTTCATCTATGATGGAGAAATTAAATACTTCAATAACATGCACATGTTCAAGAAATTTGTCATAACTAAACCACCTCTCCAGGATCTACACCTATGCTCCATAATAAACAGCACAATCCTTCACCACGGAAGTAAACTCACTCAGAAACTTTTGATCAAATTCCAACTTCCACAGTGGCAAAAGGATTAAAAATGTCCACTGGACTTTCAAAAACTTGGTACCGAAAATACTATCTGGCTTATCAATACTCTCAATTAATGTGAATGGCTTAAATTGCCTTTAAAGAGGCACAGGTTGGCTGACTGGATACAAAAACTCAGGTCAGATGTCTGCTGCATTCAAGAATCTCACCTTACCTTAAAAGATAAACATAGACTAAGGGTGAAGAGATGGTTATCTATAATTCAGGCACATGGAAATCAGGAAAAAGGAGGTGTTGCAATTTTATTCGCAGATACAATAGGCTTTAAACCAACAAAAATAAGGAAAGATAAGGATGGTCAATTTATATTTGTTAAGGGCAGCACTCAACATGATGAGATTTCAATTATCAACATTTATGCACCCAACCAGCATGCACCTCAATTTATAAGAGAGTCTCTAACATACATGAGCAACTTGATTTCCTCTAGCACCATGATTGTTGAAGATTTTAACATTCCTTTGGCAGTGTTGGATAGATCCTCCAGAAATAAACTAATCAAATACATTTTAGACTTAAACTTAACCATTCAACATTTGCATCTAATAGACATCTACAGAACATTTCATCCTAACAAAACTGTATACAGATTCTTCTCATCAGCCTATGGATCATCCTCCAAAATTGATCACTTCTTAGGTCACAAGTCTAACCTCAGCAAATTTAAATTAATAGAAATCATTTCTTGTAATTTCTTGGAGTTGAACTCAGTAAAAATAGGATTCTGCATACATATTCAAAAACATGGAATCTAAATAACCACATTCTGAATGACAGTTGGGTCATAGATAAGATTAAGAAGAAAATTACCAAATTTTTGGAACAAAACGATAATGAAGACATGAACTATCAGAACCTCTGGGATACCACAAAGGCAGCCCTAACAGGGAAATTTATAGCATTGCAAGCCTTCCTCAAAAGAATGGAAAGAGAGGAAGTCAACAACTTAATGGGACATCTAGAGCAACTGGAAAAGGAAGAACATTCCAACTCTAAACCCAGGAGAAGAAAAGAAATAACTTAAATTAGAGCAGAACTAAATGAAATTGAAAAGAAAAGAATCATACAACAGATTAACCAATCAAAGAATTGGTTTTTTGAAAAGGTCAATAAAATAGATAAACCTTTGGCTAACCTAACCAGAAGTAGAAGGATAAAATTCCTAATTCCATCAATCAGAAATGATAAAGGCCAAATAACAACAGACTCCTCAAAAATTCAACAAATCCTTAATGAATATTACATAAAACTCTATTCTCAGAGGTATGAAAATCTGATGGAAATAGATCAATACTTGGAAACATGCCATCCTCCTAGACTTAGCCAGAGAGAAGTGGAGATGTTGAACAAGCCTATAACAAATTCTGAAAAGCATCAACTATAAGAAATTACCCCCAAAAGAAAGGTTCAGGACCAGATGGCTTTACATGAGAATTCTACCAAGCTGTTAAAGAGGAACTAGTACCTATATTACTTAACCTTTTCCAAAACACAGAAAAAGAAGGAACATTTCCCTACACATTCTATGAAGCAAATATCACCCTAATACCCAAACCAGGAAAAGACCCAACAAGAAAAGAAAATTATAGACCAATATGTCTAAGGAATATTGATGCAAAACTATTCAATGAGATCCTAGAAAACAGAATCCAACAACATGTATAAAACTATACATCACAACCTGGTGGGTTTCATCCCAGGGTCCCAAGGAGGGTTCAATATATGTAAATCCATACATATAATACACCATGTAAATAAATTAAAAAACAAAGACCATATGATTCTCTCAATTTATACAGAAAAAGCTTTTGATAATATCCAGCATCCTTTTGTGATCAGAACACTTAAGAAAATAGGTATAGAAGGAACATTTCTTAAACTGATAGAGGCCATCTACAGCAAACTCACAGCCAATATCGTATTGAATGGAGTAAAATTGAAATGATTTCCACTAAGATCAGGAACCAGGCAATTATGCCCACTGTCTCTGATTTTTTACATTGTAATAGAAGTCTTAACCTCCATAATCAGGCAAGAGAAGGCAATCAAGGAGATCCAAATAGGACCAGAGGAGATCAAACTATCACTCTTCACAGATGATATGATTATATATCTGGGAAACCCTAGGGAATCAACTACAAAACTCCTAGAAGTGATTAAGGAATATGGCAACATCTCAGGATACAAAATTAACACTCACAATTCTGTAGCCTTTATATATACACCAACAATAGTCAGGGAAAAAACAATCAAGGACTCTATTCCCTTTACAACAGTGCCAAAGAAGATTAAATATCTGGGAGTGTATCTAACTAAGGACGTGAAAGATCTCTATAAAGAGAACTATGAAACTCTGAGAAAAGAAATAGCTGAAGATGTTAACAAATGGAAAAATATATCATGCTCATAGCTGGGAATAATAAACATCATTAAACTTTACTACCTAACTCAATCTACAGATTTAATGCAATCCCTATTAAAGCACTTCTGTCATACTTTAAAGACCTGGAAAAATTAGTACTTCATTTTAAATGGAAACAGAAAAAATCTCGAATAGCCAAGACATTACTCAGAAATAAAAACAAATCAGGAGGAATCTCACTTCCAGACTTCAGACTATTTCATAAATCGATAGTGATCAAAACAGCATGGTACTAGCACAAAAATAGAGAGGTAGATATATAGAACAGAACTGAAGACAAAGAGGTGAACCCAGACACTTACCACCATTTTATCTTTGATAAGCCTACCAAAAATATAAATTGGGGGAAATATTCCCTATTCAACAAATCATGCCGGGTGAATTGGCTGGCGACCTGTAGAAGACTGAAGCTGGACCCACACCTTTCTCATCTAACAAAAATTTACTCTTGCTGGTTAAAAGACTTAAACCTAAGACATGAAACTATAAAAATTCTTAGAGAGAGTGCAGGGGAAACACTTGAAAAAATTGGCCTGGGAGAATCCTTCGTGAGGAGAACACCCCAGGCACTTGAAGCAACATCAAAAATACATTACTGGGATCTGATCAAATTAAAAAGCTTCTGCACTGCCAAGAACACACTAAGTAAAGCAAATACACAGCCCTCAGAATGGGAAAGGATTTTTGCAAGTTATATTTCTGACAAAAGTCTAATAACCAGAATCCATAGAGAACTCAAACTTATTACTAAGCAAAAAGCAAGTGATCCCACATCATTGTGAGCAAGAGAAATGAACAGAAGCTTCTTTGAAGAAGACAGGCACATGGTCTACAGACACATGAAAAAATGCTCACCATTTTTAATCATCAGAGAAATGCAAACCAAAACCACTCTGAGATACCATCTAACTCTAGTAAGAGTAGCCCACATCACAAAATCCCAAAACTGTTGGCGTGGATGTGGAGAAAAGGGAACACTTCTACACTGCTGGTGGGAACGCAAGCTAGTATGTTCCTTTTGGAAGGAAGTTTTGAGAATACCCAGGGATCTAAATGTAGACCTGCCACTTGATCGTGCAATTCCTCTTCTAGGTATATATCCAAAGGACCAAAAATCATTTGGTAATAAAGATATTTGCATCAGATTATTCATTGCATCTAAATTTATAATTGCCAATTCATGGTGAAGCCCAAGTACTTATTGACTCATGAATGGATTAATAAATTGTGGTATATGTATACCATGGAATACTATGCAGCAGTAAAAAAAAGATGGAGACTTTATCTCTTTTATGTGTACATGAATGGAGCTGGAAAATGTTCTTCTTAGTAAAGTGTTTCAGGAATAGAAAAAAATATATACAATGTACTCAGTACTACTGTGAAACCAATTTATAATCAGTCACACTTATATATGAAAAATGAAACACGACTATAGCCTAGGATGATGGACGGAAGGGGAGAGAGAGGGGAAGGAAAGGGGTGTGGGTCGATAGAGGACGGATTAGTAGGGGTACCACACTTAAGGAGCATATTCCAAGTATAAACTGGATCTATCGGGTGTAGAACACAAATGTCTTAATGCTGTAATTGGGTAAATGAGGTGAAGGCTATGTTGATTAGTAGGATGTAAGCACTTCAATTTGTACAAATAATCAACACATTGAATCCCATAATGGCATGAATGTATTCATGATCTATGTACAAATGACTTAACAAAAAAAGCAATCCATATCATTTTCAGAGATAATTGTAAAATATTCATTTTTAAAAAATACTGAAAAAAATACTTCTTAAAATTCATCAGCTCTATATTTTTTTAATTGGCAGAGATAGGGTTGGGTATGGTGGGGCACACCTGTAATACTAGCACTCTGAGAGGCCAACTTGGGTGTATTGTTTGAGCTCAAGAGTTTGAGAGCAGCCTGAGCAAGAGTGAGACCCTGTCTCTAATTAAAAAATAGAAACTAGCCAGGTATTGTGGTGTCCCAGCTACTTGTGAAGCTGAGGCAGAGGATTGCTTGAGCCCAGCAGTTTGAGCTATGATGACATCAGGCACTCTACCCAGGGCAACAGAGTGAGACTCTGTCTTAAAAAATAAATAAATAAATATAAATATAAATAAATCAGCAGATGATTAGGAAATTTGAAACAATATAAAATTTTATAAATTTTGAATATATATACAAGTCACATAGTACCTCACCATATCCGTTAATGCAACAATGACAATTTAAAGTTATTATACTAAAAGTACAGAAAATTTTGTTGTTGCAGTTGATTTAAATATAAGAATCTAGCATTTATTATATAGATAAAAAGTAAGAATGAGGCTTCATTCTTCCTGTTATAAATAAAATGCCCTTCCACCTCCTTTTCCTTAGAGCATTTACTTTAGAAAATTTACAGTTGTGTTTTATCCTCTATTTGAAATATGTGTAAGTATTCCTGAGAACTAGATTAGAATTTTTACCAATTTTATAACACAGGAGTGTCTGTCTCAAGGACCTATGAGCCTTCTCTTTGGAATGTAATCAAGAATGATAGCTCCCTAACCCCTCATTTTCCATGGTAGCATAGATATTTAGCTTGCGAGCATTTTTCTCCAAGTTACAAAACTACTTCTTATCATAAATTATGAAAATTTTGTAACCAATTTGCTAACACAGTGGGTCACCTCAATTAGCAGGAATAGGTAGGATAAAGTGTGTGTAAAAAATGGTGCTGTCCAGTCCGGTTGCTTGAGAATTAGTTTTGTTTTTCTTGAGACTACACATGTAATGGATCATAATCTGCTTGACTATATAAAGCAGTGAGATTCCTTTCAGTCTTAGAGAAGCCTTAGCTTTATAGAAATGTGGAACTATGGAAACATATCTTTATGCTTCTGCACTCAGAGTCTTCTATATAATTCTTCCTGAAACTTGAGACCTATCCTAAAACAAAGCTCAGAAGTAATTTAAGATTGACTATATAAGGATAGAACTCCAGAGCTATTCACCTCTCCTGAGATATACATTTATATTTCTAAGAGTGATGAGATCCTGTGGTTACATTTTTGGTTTGCAAAGGCTGGAAATTGGTCACATCTTTCCCATGGGGGAATTTATCTATATTCCAAAGAGTTAGAGAAAGAAACAAGGATCCTTTGCATTTTGTTTCAGAGAAAATTTTCTCAGATGGCATGGAGGGACAGCTGTCTCTTTCTACTATGCATAGAGGGGAAAAAAATTAAGGATGTCTCATGACTATGATAACTTAAATATGTAGGGTAATATCTGAATTTTACTGTATCACAAGACTTGAGATACAAGGGAACGCTGCAGATTTCATTTGCTCTAAGTAAATACCAACAATCTACATTGCTTTAGAAATAGGAAGTGTATGCAGGATAAAATTAATGTAGATATTAAAAACTTAAAATTTCATGAATATAGGCGGCACCTGTGGCTCAAAGGAGTAGGGCGCTGGCCCCATATGCCAGAGGTGGCGGGTTCAAACTTAGCCCCAGCCAAAAACTGCAAAAAAAAAAATTATAAATATAATATATTCTTGTTCTATGAATTAATTTCTAAGTATGATTTTAGGTTATTTTTATTTGACTATGTGTATAGAAATTTTTTAGCAATGATGTAGAAGACATGGATAATGATTTTTATTAAAACAAATACAAAATTACAATAACATTTTCCCAGTGCATTTGTGTAAGTACTTTGTTACCTCTGGTAGAGTGCCTTAGAGTGCTCTGGCGTCATAACTCAAGGCAACCTCAAACTCGTAGGCTCAAGGTATTCTCTTGCCTCAATATCCTGGGTAGTTGAGAGTATAGGTGCTCACCACATGCCTGACTATTTTTGGAGACAAGGTCTTGTTCTACTCCAGCTGGTCTCAAATTCATGAGGTCAAGCGATCCGCCTACCTCGACTCCCAGAGTGCTGGGATTACCGGCTTGTGTGACCGTTCCTGCCAGTAAGTTTTTTTTTTTTTTTTTTTTTTTTTAGTAGCAATCAGCAAAATTTAATATCAAAGCATTTTAAACTTTATAGAAAATATTTAACTGGTAATAAGTTTTAGTATATTTTAATTTATTTTTACTTTTATTCTTAACTTTACATAGCCCAAAGGGAGCCAGAATAAAGCTTATAAAGACAGAAAATATTACTGATTTAGAACCTAAATATAATAAAAAATAACATATATAGTATTCATCAAGTTGTACATCTAATCTATATAGATGTACTTAAATAACTTGAAATAAATAACTTAATAAATATTATTTTGTAATATGCTTATTTATTTTATTTAAAAATGCATAAAGCTTTGACTCTAATAGCACAGAACAACTCCTGCTTTGGAATTCTTTAAGTGTAAGCTATATTACAGTAAATTATAGCTAAATTAGTTTTTTATGGTGTGAATCTTTTTTTTCTTTCTTTTTCTTTTTGTGTGCTATATGTAATATGAGTCCGTGGGGTTTTATTTTCATTTTCTTATAAGAGAGATAATGCATGCTCTATCAAACACCGTCCTCACTAAATTTTTCTCACTTACATAATTAGGAATGTTTGAGAAGTATTCTTTGCATATGTGCACCAAATGAGGGTAAAAAGTATAGCTTGAGTAGAGTTTCCTCTTCCCCCAGTAAGACCTTGGCTTATAGCATTCATTGTATTCATAAGGTGACTAGGTCCATGGAATTGGAAGAAGTAGTGGGGGAAGTGAAATGTGAAATTCTATCAGAACACTTTAAAGTCCTTACTTTCCTGCTCTTCTTTGCAGTTTCCCTTGTCCCCTCCATCTCCCTTAAATGCCACTATCTATTGTCATCTGCCTGTGGATTTGAAGGCAGGGGACCATGCACTGAGATTCTATATGTGTCCCTAAGTGTCTGGCTCCTACACTCTGTTGGATATTCTACTGTAATGAGTTTTCCCATTGAGGATAAAAATTATATTACCTAAATTGCTTTGAATATTCTTAATAAAATAAATATTAACGGCTTTAATATTATTTATTTTACTAATACATAGGTTTAATTTATTTACAGTAATATGCACAAACTTTAAAGGTACTGCTTGATTTTTTTTTTTTTTTACAGACCAAAAACCTCCAATTAAATCAAGATACAAAAACTTACATAACCTCAGATACTTTCCACATTCTCTTAACCAAAAAAAATATCCATTGAATCCTCATCTCACATGAATAGCTGGCCACTCTGATTTCTGTCACTATAGATTAATGACAAGTGGTATTTAAGGCCCTTTCCTCTATCAGCTCACAATGCAAGTAGTTGCCTAAAATACCATGTTAAGAGAATGCAAGGAATTTCTCTTTAGAAAGGAACACAATACAGAAAGACAAATTACTGACAATGGCATCCGGTGGTCTAGTTTTTAAAAGATGGCTGACCATCCAGTTTCCTATAAAGAATTCTTGCTAGATATTCTCCACCAATGCACACAGTGGTGCCAATTAAAAGACAATTTTAAGAGTTTTCATTATGTGAGAAAGCAAAATTACTACATTAGGAGAAAAAATATGAATCAAAGAAAACTGGGAACATACAGACAAAATCCAAGAAATAAAAATTACTTCAGAAAATAGTTTACTGTCTTCATAAAATAGGGATTATCATCAGGTTCATAACAAAAGACACTGAATCTATGATAAAAAAAAATAGAATGCTACAACAAAAAAATTGATAGTTAAAAAAAGAGAACAAAATAAAAATCTAGTAAATACTAAGCTTGTGATTATACCAGTGGAAATCAATGAAAGTAGACAAAGTTAAGAAAATTTTTCATGCAATTGAAGAAAAATATAAAGAAACGAGAAAGCAGTTACTTGAAAAATACATTTATTCATAGTACATTTACATATGTATATTATGTACATATGTACATTACATAGTATGAATACATTTGCCTAATATTTTCCCAAAGTGAGAGAACAGAAAAAAATGAGTAATATTTGACTAAAAACAAATTACACAAAAATTACGGTTATTGATGGATGTGAACCTACAAATAAATGCCCCCTGAGTGCCCAGACCAATTAATAAGACAAAATACACATCAAAAGTTTTAGAGATGAAGAAATAAGAAAGCCATCTTAAAAAGAGAGAGACTGACAATGAAAAGGGATGATGATTAGAGATTTTGTACAAAAACATTGGCAAGGAATGATGTAAGCCCAATTACAGAATAAGGAAGATGCAAAAAATTAAAAATAGAAGAAAAAAAAAGAAAAGGCCTTTAACATTCTAAGCAATACTAATGGATATAAATAGAAAACCTGAGACTTTTGTTTGTAAAACTATTTAAAAATGGATGAACCACAATAGGGTCTTCTGAGCTCATGGGGAAATTGCTATGTACTGTGTGTACATTTGCATGTTCTGTTTTTTTGTTATTATTTTCTTTGTGGAAAGAATGGAGAGACACAGAACTGTTTTGCATTTATAAAAAATATAACAGAAAGGCGGCACTCATAGCTCAGCGGGTAGGGCACCGGCCACATACACCAAGGCTGGCTGGTTCCTGCCTGGCCTGGGCCTGCTAAACAACAATGACAACAGTAACCAAAAAATAGCCGGGGGTTGTGGCAGGTGCCTGTTGTCCCAGTTACTTGGGAGGCTGAGACAAGAGAATTGAGTAAGCCCAAGAGTTTGAGATTGCTGTGAGTTGTGATGCCACAGTACTCTACTGTGGGCAAAATAGTGAAACTTTATCTCAAAATATGGAAAATATGGCATTATTTATGCAGTAGGCAGTGGATATCACACTGTACACCATAAAAAGTTTTTTTTAAACATTTATCTTTTTCTAAAAAATATGTTTGAATTTTATTAAATTTTTCTATTCCTATTTTCTTTAATATTCATATTTTGGGCTTGTTTTGTTAGAACATATATAGAGATAAATAATGTTCTAATTTAATAATTCAAGTCCATTATTAAAAGAATATATGTACAGAATCTATGTAAGGGCCAATAATTCTTTTTATAATATAGAGCACACAATAACATACTATAGACAAATTTTTATTTTCTTACCTTCTTAATTGTTACTAAACATTCATTCAAGGAAGTACATGGAGCTGTCCATCTATACAAGTTGTAACTTGGGAGAAACTATTTTAGTTGTAGTTCATGAGAGAATTCAAATACAACATTGAATGGCTTCTAATATTAGAGCTAAGCATGGCTAGTTTAAAACCTACTTTTAGGCATAGATTTTGTGTGTCAAAATTTTGTTATTAAATATAACTATTATATGGATATTACAAATTATTTCCTTTAAAAGAATTCTGAACTACTACCACAGATTCTGTTTTTGCCACTAGCCTGTCTGCTTCAATTTTCCCTGCTTCAGCTGCCAACGGAAACTATTTCCATATTCTCACCTGTTTCTAACAAATCAAAGCAAGTGTGCAGTAAATTAGTGAGAAGAACAATTTTCCAGTACATCAAAGGTGAAACACTAGGCATGGAGTGCACTGAAAATGTTGTTTGGTTGCCTTTTTTGTTTCATCTTCAGAAGGATCTACCATCACTAAAGACAGACATAATGCATTAAAAATTGCATTCAACTTGACATTCAAAGACTGTGTCACAGATGTACTGCTCCTATCTGTGTGAACTTAATCAATTCAATGATGATTTATAAGTCTTCTTTGCTTTTCATATAAAATTAGGACAATATTTGTGTGAACTATCTCAATTGTCTATGTTTGATAATTTTTTGACCTGTAAGAACAATAATTTCATATGGTACAATTTTATATATGTTATCTCACCCTGTTGCTCTCTGTAATAAATCATAAAAGGCCTTGAGAGAATTTTGATATATTTCTATGTATGAATATAAAGTTAACCTACTTGAAAATATTCTGTTTAAATTAAAGCAATAAGATTAGCATCATAATTTGTTTTTTAAAGGTTTTATCCAAAATCTAAGAATAAAAATGGAATAAGCTGAAATGATAGTAATATTTTTTGGTTAAATTATTGCTACTATTTCTAATTCATGGTGGAATTTTTGAAACACAAAAATACTTTAGTTAGAATATCTAATTGCTGTATAACATAATTTAGAGCAGAGGACAAGTAGATCTGAATTCAAATTCCTCCTTTGGTATTCACTAGCTGCATTATTTTCTGAGCATACATGGCTCAGAAAAAGTCAGTCTTCTCATTTATAAAACATTAAATTTTTAGATTATGAAGGTTATGTAAGACAACCTCTGAAAATTAATGACATCTAGCATCCATGTAAGTGTTGATTTCCTTATCTTCCCCTTCTTTTCATAATGTTTTATATTAACTTAAATTTTCCTTGATGTCTTTAAGATTCTATTGCAACCTTAGGCTTCAATTATATTATTTAAGAAACCCTGACTTGACCAGGTGCACTGCTCATGCCTGTAATCGTAGCATTCTGGGAGGTGGAGACAGGAGGATTGTTTGAGCTCAGGAGTTTGAGACCAGCCTGAGCAAGAGCAAGACCCTGTCTCTACAAAAATATAGAAACACTAACTTGGAGTAAGTGCCTAGAGTTCCAGCTACTAGGAAGGCTGAGGCAAGATGATTGCTTGAGCCCAGGAATTTGAGGTTGCTTGAGCTATGATGCCAGCGCACTCTACCCAGGTTGACAGAGTCTCACTCAGTCTCAATAACAACAAACAAACAAACAAACAAACAAAAAAACCCCGACTATCTGAGTCAAACCTCCTAGGGTTATTCAGTATTATTTATTTCATTAACATGCTCAATAAGTAAAATAGATATAATTATGCCTTGAAAATATAAACATATAGTGGTTCAGGGTTATTAATATATAAATAATTATAAACAAGCTACATTCAAGATTTTCTAAATGCAGTCACCATCGTACTATAAAAGACTAAATTGCCTAAGGACTCAAGCACATATTATAAAACTTGTTTAAGGAACTGATTCTGTCACATTATCCAAATATTTGTGAAGTTAAATTCTGTCGTGTTAAGACTAAATGTCCAATAGAAGTCTGTATGTAAGGATTCACATTTGAATTCTTTCAGTATATTTAAATTTCTAAGTATTAATATTATTAGTCTCTATTGATTTATATTTAAATCACATGTAGACATATGAAGAAAGAGTATTCAAAAAAGGTTTAATGCATTTTGTGGATATAGAAATTCATTATTGTTGTTATTGCTCTGATTCTGGAATGAATCTTTTTTTTTTTTTTTCAATTGAGAGAAACTGTAAATTCGAAAAAAAAATTGAAGTTACCATATATACTCGAGTATAAGCCGAGTTTTTTTGGCACGAAATTTGTGCCAAGTTCGAGTTTTTCGGCACAAATTTTGTGCCGAAAAAACTCGGCTTATACTCGAGTATATATGGTACTCTAATTACTCTTTTTCATCTCAATTACTGCTACTATCATAGTCCTGCCTTATCTACAAGGGTTATATTACAAGGGCCCTGGTGGATGCCTCAAATCTTGGATAGCACTAAACCTTTTGTAGGATATGTTTTTTGATTGAAAATTGTGTATAGCATGAATACCCTGGACAAAGGTATTTACATCCCGAGCAGGACAGAGCAGACACTGTGAGATTTCATCAAGATTCTCAGAATGGAGTGCAATTTAAAACTTATGAATTGTTTATTTCTGGAATTTTTTAATTTAATATTTTTGGACTATGGTTGATTGTAGGTAACTGAAACCATAGAAACTGCAACCAAAGATAAGGTGGGGACTACGCTACACACACATACTATATAGAATATACAGTATAAAAGAAGTTATTTTTGTTGTATTTTTGAAAGCTTCTAGATCATTACGGTTGTGAAGTGCATATATTTTTTAAAATGTTAGAAGATAATACTTTCTCGTCTTTGTATGAAAATATAGTTGAATGCTAATGGTGAATTTATTTTATACTGAGAGAAAAATCTATCTTGTTCACCTACTGCATGGTTATTCAATATAATGCATTTTAGAACTGAATGGACTCACTATTGAGAACTGAGGGAGACCTGGCCTAGTAAATTCACTTACGTTCATACATGTGCAGAATTTTCCCAAAGATTGAGAAATGCACACATTGTCTGAAGGTTTGTATAAGATTTATATGATAAATGATTAATGATTAATAATATTTAAGAATTTAAACATGATGAACAATTCAAATGTGGATAGTTGGTGATTAAACTTCAATCATCCTCTTCTTTCAACAGTATAAGTCCACTGACTCTCATGTCCTGTATAAAAATAAATGTACTTACAAAATAATATTCTCTTGCCCTGACTTGCTACTGTTTGTCTAAAACATACTCTTACCGACAGAATTGTCATCTCCATTCACTATTGACAAAGAGATTCAGGACATGTTAAATTATTAGAAAGTGGCTGATGATATAGAGAAGCTGGAAGTCTTCTGAATCTGTGAGCATCTCAGGTGCTAATTGTGGACCCTAATCATAAATAAGGATTATCATCTTACTTTCTAATTGCTAGGAGAGGAAAGCCCCATCTTAGCATTTGACATTATTTTCTTTCTTCTAATCAATGCGATATACTTTACCAGGGTAGATACAACAGTATAGGGTAGTCCCATTGCCCAGTGGGTAGGGCACCAGAAACACTGAGGCTGGTGGGTTTGAAGCTGGCCTGGGCCAGCTGAAACAACAACGGCAACAACAACAAAAATAGCCAGGCATTGTGACAGGTGCCTGTAGTCCCAGCTACTTGGGAGGCTGAAGCAGGAGAATCACTTGAGCCCCAAAGATTGAGGTTGCTGTGAGCTGTGATGCTACAGGCACTCTACCCAGGGTGACAGCTTGAGACTCTGTCTCAAAGTAAATAAATAAATAAATTAATTAATTAAAATAAATAAATAAATTCAACAATATACATAATCTGGTCATGTAAGTCATATTGTAAGAGAAGATTCATGTATGTTAAAAGCAAGTTGTCACTAATGAGGGCATTAATAATGCATGTTAATATGAGCTGTGGCGTAAATGTTGGCCGCCTCCCTGACCATCCTTTCTTCCAGGGCACAGACGTCAGAGGATAACAAGAAAAAAACTACAATGATGGTGGTCTGTGCATAGGATAACATATATCTTCATTAGATTTGGGTTCTAAAGTATGGTCATTTTCTGTAATTACATATATTTTTCACGACTAGAGTGCAACACATTAATATAACTTCTACGCAATTATTCACTTAATTACCCAAGCTTAGGAAAACATAACTTTTCCCATTGCTAATAAGCTAAACAGATACTGAAAACAATTACTGGCTGGATTTCTACAAAAAATGATTTTCACTGGTAGGTACAGTCATTGCAACTTTATTGGCTTTTATTTATAGAGACTAAAGTTATTAACAAAAAATACATATTTGTGTGCATATATAAATATATGTACTTGATTCCTTGTTTGGATTTTACACACACACACGTGCACACCCATAAACATATGCCAGGAAGTTGATATATATGTGTATAATAGTAGGTTACTAAACCAGCTCATTCTCTATTTCTTCATTACCCTGGACTAAATACCCAGGATTATATTCCTTATTAAAAATACCACTTATTAGTGCAAGTGCATATAGGTTTGTCTGCTTATGTGCTGAGAGAATGAATGTGTACATGTGCATGGTAGAAGTTTGAAATACAGTCAAGTGGTGTATGGCATTTGGTCAACAGTGGACCACATACTTATACATGGTCACATAAGATTACCATGGTGATGAAAGACTCCTGTTGCCTAGTGACATTGTAGCTATCATTACATCATAGCACAGTTACATTTACATATTTTTTTAAAATATGGACTGCTTCATGAATTTTCATGTCATTCTTGTGCAGGGGCCATGCTAATCTTCTCTGTATTGTTTTGATTTTAGTATATGTGCTACCGAAGCAAGCACATTATAATTATATTTTTAAAATAAATTTAAGTAGCCTAAGTTTTCAGTGTTTATCAAATCTACAATAATATTCTATACCTTCACATTCACTCACCACTCACTCAGTCACTCACACAGAACAACTTCTAGTTCTGCAAGTTTTATTCCTGGTAAATCTCCTCTATGGTGCATCTTTTTTTTATTTTTATACCTTATTTTTACAGTAGCTTTTCTATGTTTAGGTAAACCATTACTTACCATTGCATGACAGTTGCCTACAGTATTCAGTATAATAACATGCTGTATGGGTTTGTAGCATAGAATAGGCTGTTCCTTACAGCCTGTGACATCTGTACAACAAGAAAATAGCCTAAGGATGTATTTCTCAGAATGTATCTATGTCATTAATGACACATAATTGTGTATGTTTCTACCTGTAGGCGCATGTGGGAGTCCTTACAGGAAGAGTCATTTCTTGATGTGCTTGCATTGTTGGCAATAATGTTAATACGTTTACAACCAATATTCAGGTATTTGTTATAGGTAGGTTAGGAATTGAATTAAGAAAATGATTGCAGAGGATGGGTAAAGGAAAACAGAATCTGGAGAGAAGTGGATGTGAGGATCCTGAACCCAGTGCAACACCCCCTGTCAGAAGCCTAGCGTCTTTAAAACTGAAGAAACATCTTGTTGAAATTTCGTCCCTTTCCCAACACGATGTCACAGCTGCAGTGGTCTCTGAGCGGCCAGGCTCACCAGATTGGTGGGGCTGCTTGCCCTGAGAGAGGGAGTATTTTTGTAAGATTAGAGTATAAATAATATTTAAACTGTGTTAAAGATGGCAAGATTTGCTCTGCATCAGGCGAGGCGATAAAATACCCCTTTTCTTCTGTCTTCTTGGTGTGACCAGAAGCGTCTGTCTGACCAGAAAGCTTCTTGAGTATTAATTGTCACTCCTGTGATTTGTGTGCTGGCCTAATTAGGGTCTTCTCTGATGTCCTATTTTTTGACTGTTTTCATGCTTCCACGTTGTGTTTGTGTAAAGATCACAAATACCTCAGAGAAATAAAAGTAAAAAGTAAATCCATCCCAGGAATGTAGTTAAATAGTTTAGTTAGAAAAACGCGAGCACAGCAAGAACCATATCAGAATTGTTTGCCTTTCCCTCATGAGATTTATGATTAAAACAATGATTAATGAAATAAAAAAAGGAGCTAGCCTGGAGCAAGATGCTGCATGTGTGATGAATCCGCATGAAGAAGACCATGCAGCCTCCTGGCCCAGCTAACTCTTAAACTTTCTCTTTGTCTATCATTTTTTCATTTTTCTTCATCCTCTTATTTCAACCAAGCCACTGGGAAGGAACCCATAGCATTATTGGGGCTGGTGCCTGACATTACCTATTATGAAACTACAATGAGAATTTCTAGGTGATTGCCCCAGATTTGTCCCAAATATCTCCAGGAATTTTCACATAAATATTATGGAAGACTGATTTTCTTTATGCCCAGTGAAGCAGGCTCTGGGTTGAAGATGATGATAGAAATGTGGCTCTGAGTGATACTTTACATCCTATTTGGACTAATTTGTATAAAAATAGTGGAAACAGAAATGAAGAGTACAATTATGTTCACATTGACAATATGGCGTACTGCATAGGGATCTGAATATCCCCATTGAAATCTATATTAAGCCAGGTGATGTGTTTACTACTTCTCCACTTCCATTCAACCTAACATCTCGTGGTACAAGGAAGGAGAGAGGACCTGAGTGGAAATGGTGGGAAATGGAGAAATAAAGCCAAGAAAGAGAGAGGCAAAGAAAGAAGTAGATGAGAGATTGGATGACTCGGGAGGACTGTCACAGCTGATGGCTGCAGCCAGCACCTGAATTTTGGAAACAGCTTTATTTATAATAAGGTTGCATAAATCTTAACACCTGGGGCAAAGATTAACATAAAAGGGAAAAATTTCATGATTGCTGATAATAAAGAAAATATGCATGGGCTACGTGACCTCTGACACGTAGAAAGAATGTTAAAGGAGGAGAAACAGCTGAGGGTCTTTCCAGGAACACCACGGCAGGCTGTGGGTGGCAAGGCTCCCACAGCCTGCTCCCCACATTAACATGTATAATTAACTCTTTTAGCTCTAAGGCATCTATCTTAACGGCTTGTTATATGGGAGAAGAAGATCACTAAAAATGATGCTTTCATTGTGACTCCATGAAAACATTCTGACAATTTATTTTTAAAGCTTTCTCTAATCTAATAGCACAAAATTGTATATAATGGGATTGTAGTTCTTAACCATTGCCCAAATGGGATTTATGGTTCTTAACCATAGCCCATCTAAATTCAGCTTTCCAAATATTAGGCCATTCTGATCCAGAACATTATTGAACTCTACTAACACTTGACCTATCTTAATACATGATTACTTCACACATATTCCTAATACTGTTTTAACTATTGCTTCAGGTTAAGACCCAATTCTGTGGTCAGGCATCCTAAAAGCTTATTAATCACTTTATGACATTTATATGATAAAATAAACAAAAAATAGATGGTCCCTTTTGATTCTTTTTTGAATATTAATATTACTCACAAGTATCAGAAAATGTAATCAATCCTTTAATAGAATATGTCAAAATGGCAATTGATGAACAGTCTGACTTTTATTTAATTAAATATATGCCAGCAAAAAAAAATTCTCTTGGAATATGAGCCTGCCAGGTGACAGACACATTTTGGACTTGTATGTTTGTTTTTTTTTTTAATTCTGATAATGGAAGGTATCTACAAGATTGTTTTGCTACCAATAATGACAAGGGGCCACAAGAGAAAAGATGACAAGGAAAGACATATCTGAGAATCAATAAGATACCCGAATCAATTTAAGTTCTTTAAAATTTAATTTTGGAAGGTATTGTGAAAGATATGAATCTTAGTACAACTATAGATATTCTGCAAACCATTGCAAGTTTAGCAAAGTTTGGAAGCCCCATTTATTTAGTTGCATTCTAATGGAACTAATGTTAATGGAAACAATGCAAGGCTAAATCACCACGCTGGATTTTGTCACAATTTCAAGTAAGAGCCAAAATATGAAATATCTAGAGGCATATACAGTTAATATATACCTGAAATTTATGCTTTAAATAAATTTCTGAAATATTAAAAAAACAAATTAATATTTTGAAACTTTACTTAGTCCATTGAATTGAACATGGGCTGGAAAATATGTTGCTTATAATGCTAATATATTTCCCTTTCAAGTAACAACAGTTCACTTTCATTTTGTTACTCAATTCAATACTTTACCATAAAAAAGGGTATTTATGAAATTGTGTGAGATTTGAGTATTCTAGAAAATACAGATCAAATTCCATTTGTACTTATTAAATATACCTTTTTTCAGAAGGTATAAAAGGTAATGGAGAAAAAGTAATCTGAATTAATCAATTCTCAAAAAGAGTAATTGTCATACTAAATTAAAGAAATGAATTACTTTGAAATGTTTTATTTTTATGAGCTAACAAATATTATAGTAATAATAGTTGAAGTGACAGCTAATAATAAGGTCTTTAAAATAGTGGTTAAAATATTGAGTTTTCTGAGACTGTAACTTTACTGATAACTCAATTATAGAGTCATATGTTGTTTCGCTTATAAAGCAAAAGTTCTCTAAATATTCTTAATATAAAGTTATTTGATACATATAGTGTGTGTATTTTATTCTGTACCATGATTGTGTCTTTAAGTAATGATGTCTTTGAAAGTTGAAGTTTTTAATTCTGATAAAAAGCAATTTAATTTATTATTATTATACTTTTTGCCAATTCATATTTTCCTGAGGTCACAACAATCTTCTGAATTTTATAGTTAAAATATCTTAGACTTAGCTTTTACAGTAAGTTCTACAGTTCATTTTGATATTATTTTGGTGGTATTTTTGAAAAAAGGTTTGAGGGTCATTATTTTCCATATGAATAGTCAGTTGTTTCAGTGTCATTTGCTTGAAAAATATTTCCCAGTGAATTGTTTTGGCGTATTTGTCTAAAATCAATTGAACATTCTTGTTTTGTTTGTTTTTCATTTATTTAGTCCCCTAGGGGAATAAATGAGAAGCAGGGTGAGGAAGAGAAGAACATTTCGGCAGTATCATTTTGGAAGTGCTAAATAGGAGATAAGTGGGGACACAGATGAAAATAGGAGAATGTAATAGACTATATTGAGGCTCAAGTTAATTGGAGACATTCAGATTGAGCACAGTTAATTGAGAGACATAAATATGTTTATTTACATATGTATGTTAAAATACAGACCTGTATATCATCAAGTTACAGTGTGTAGAAAGAACTTAAAGATGATTAGGAATAATCTTTGGAATACTTTAAAATCACTTTAAAATGTGGCTGTTTGGTAAAGCAGAGTAGTCAACAGTGGAAATTCAAAAGCAGCAGCCTCAAAAATTGGAATATGAGGAAAAGTAAAATAAATAGTATAAAAAAATCTATAAAAAGAAACTGTCAAAAATGTTTGGAAATTATAGAATATAATAATGAAAAGTGGCTTTGCTAGATTAACTATGGCTACAAATTCTTAGACCCCTGTTCTGTTATGAAGGAGGGCAGGCTCCCATTCTCTTCAATGTGAATGTGCTCCATGAGCACACTGACAGAGCAGAAGAAGCACTGTGCCAGCATCTGGACCTGGAAGCTTCCAGTTCCAATCTCTTAACAACACTTTCCCTGGAAAAACAGAAAACGATATATTTATTCTGTGTGTATCAAAGTGTGAGGGAATCCAAGCTACTACAAGACCTGGTTGAGAGACACATATTGGCACAGAAGCCCATCAACACTCACATCTTATCTGCTGCAACTGTGTCAAAAATTTTTAGCTCTAAGATTCTAGCTGAGTCATACCATACAAAAATAAAAGAGATTATTAAAAAAATTACTATTTTAATTCACTAACTTTATTTATTTATTTATTTATTTATTTATTTATTGTGGAGAAGGGGTGGGGAAAGAAGGTGGGGGGAGAGGTGAGTGACAGGGTCTGGCTAGTGGCATGGTACCACGTTGGCTGTATCTAGGTAGAGGCAGTTTCAGGCCGGGCCTTGCTGAGTCATTGCTACACGGAAGTAGCTCGATGGATCTACTTCTAGTCAGGCTCTGGAAGTTGCACTAGGCCTCAGGCACATGGCAGGGCCCAAAAATTCCCTATTTTGTTTTTTGTATGGCGGAAAAACATAGCCCCTGTCTTAGGTTGCCTGTTCTTGCAGTTTCGGTCTTACCCGTCATGGGGATACAAACATCAATGGTTTGGTCCCTGTCTTAGGTTGACTGAATGCAGAGTGATCTTACCCATCTTTGGGTACTATGAATGTAATCCACCATGAAGCCTCTCTATATCCTGTCTTAGGTTGTCCCCGCTTTGGGAATCTTACCCGTCATTGGTGCTATGGAGGGCGGTGAAGAATAATAGTTAGATTCTTGGTTAATGAGCCGGTGATATTGGACCTC